>VZTZ01002408.1:127615-201584 GCA_013400955.1 Drymodes brunneopygia
CTCTCTCTCTCTCTCTCTCTCTGTCTCTCTTTTCCTCCCTCTCTCCCTCTTCTATCGCATAAATCTTGTTGTTGGCACTCAATAAAAGTGCTTTTGATTTTGGTTTAAACTTAAAATATTTTGTCCCTGTTTTCCTTTGCACTTTGAGATTCAGTTAACAAACCATCACGACTCCCGCTGGTACCAGCGGATCGTGACAACAGCTCATGGGAGAAAAATTCCTGAAGATAAAGAAAAAGAAAGCCCCCCCAAAAAAACAAACAACAACAAAAAAAAAACCAAAAAAACAAAACCCAAGATCCAAACTCCGACAACGTCCATGTCCTTCCTGTGCTGAGGACCCCAGAGCTGGACGCAGCACTGCAGATGGGGTCTCACAAGAGCAGAGCAGAGGGGCAGAATCCCCTCCCTCGCCCTGCTGGCCATGCTGCTTTTGAAGCAGCACAGGACACTGTTGCCTTTCTGGGCTGCAAGCTCACATTGTTGGATCAAGTCCAGCCTTTCATCCACCAGAACCCCCAAATCCTTCTGGGCAGGGCTGCCTTTGATCTATTCATCCTCAGCCTGTGTTGATACCACTCAGTGGTATCAACTGTGTTGCCCCAACTCAGATGCAGGACCTTGCACTTGGTTTGGTTAATCCACATGAGATTCCCATGGATACACTTCTTGAGCCAGTTCAGGTCCCTCTGGATGGCATCACATCCTTCAGGTGTGTCATCCATGCCACTTATCTGCAAGTCATCTGAGAGTGCGCTCAATCCCTGTGTCTATGCAATTACTGAAGATATTAACTAACACTGGTTCATAACACTGTTGTCCATTGGGACTTTTCTCTATCTACTATGGTGTTACTATAAATCTGATTTTTTTCAGGTGTACCATCTCCAGAGTGGAAGTATTCCATTGAAAACATCCTGGGTTTGGTTTGATTTTGTTAAAAACAGGATAGAAATTCATGGTGATTCTACCTGGGTTCCTCTTGTGGTTGTCCTCTTATAACCTCAGGAAGCAGAGGAGGTAGCCCAGGAGGCTCAGTCATCCCCTGGATAACTGGGCAGTTCTGCAGGGTGTAGAGCCCTCATGTCAGAGCTTCTTCTAGACTCAGTGTTGACACCTCAGCTCCAATGCTACCTCTCTGTGACCTTTTAGACTCACCTCTTGGTTCTCCTAAATCCCCCAATGCCACATTAATCATGCATCAGTTTCATCCCCATCCAATCACTGTGAGTTTTCCATAGAAAGAAATCCGGTGTGCACACTGGATAGCACCTGTAGCATAGCAGAAAGTTCTGTAACCTGAATATGTGGATTCTTGACCCAGTCACTCTTGTGACTCTAGACAGAAACAATGTTTTCAAGGTGTTTTATGGTAGGATAGACAGACACCTGGAAAAATTGAATAGCACATTCTTATGTAGTAGAATGGAACAAACCTTTTTAAGGGCTGCCCATGCATGGTGCACAGGAAAACAGAGTGACACACTGTCATGGTTTATCTCCAGATGACAATAAGCACCACTCAGCCTCTTGAACACTGTCCCCTCTGTGAAGTGTGGGAGAGAATCAGACAGGTAAAAGTGAGAAAACTCATTATTTCAGATAAAATCATTTAAACTGATAAAGCAAAAACCATATATACAAGCAAGGCAAAACAAGGAATTAATTCAATACTTCCCATCAAGTGTTCAGCCATCTCCATGAAAGCAGGGCATCATCATGCATTAATGATTACTTCAGAAGACAAATGCCATCATTCCAAATGTCTCTCCTTTCCTTCTTCCTCCAGCTTCAGATATTTAGCAGGATGCTACATGATATGGTATCATCAGTTGGGGTCAGCTAACCCGGTTGTGTCTTCTCCCCACTCCTTATGCACCTGCTTACTGCAAGGGTGGGGTGAGAGGCAGAAAAGACCTTGACTCTGGGCAAGTGCTGATCAGCAATAGCGAAAACACCCCTGTCTTATCAACACTGTTTTCAGCACAAATCCAAAACATCTACACATAGACAATGAAGCTACCCAGTTACTATGAAGAAAGTTAACTCTATCCTAGATAAAAACAACACTTGAATATGCTTGAATATTTGTGCTGATCATTACTCAATCATTTAAGTACAGAGCTGCAATAACAAAGAAGTGACCAAAACTTAGATCACTTGTTCATTTCTCCCTTTGATGATGTAACAAAGGAATATAATTATGTTAATTCAGTGTTAGTTACAGGTAGTATAATAGCCGCACTAAACATTTACAGATGAGAGAATCAGAACAATGAAAAGCCTAACAGCAACAGTACTGCAAGCTGAATTAATGAAAGATCAGCAAATACTTAAAATCTAGTAGTCATAACTACTAACTGAAGCTGTTGCAAATATCCAAATACCTCACATATTCAGTTATTAGTCTACTCTGTCTTGCAGTGGTGCAGTTCTAGAAAGGCCAACAGTTGGACACCATGGCATCAAAAAAAGCTTTCATTTCTACGGACACTTTTTCAAAAATTATTTGTACAGTTACACTATCATTAATTTTTACAAATTAATAAAATAGCCTCTCAGTTATCAAGCATCATTCAGAAACACTACTTAGGCACCCTGATTTCCCTAATAAGAGGCAAATTAAAAGAAAGACTAGAAAATGACTAACCTCATATAGTTATTAGTTGAGTGATTCCATTCCTTGAGCAATTTTCTAACTCTTTGTCTTCTAATCCTGAATATTATATAAAACTCCAAAGAGAAAACTTAACTGAGAACTAGTGTAGATCATACCAAAAGTGCCTTAAGAGGGCTTTTACCACATGAGTAAGACGATCTTTCCCAGTACACAGGACCATTTTCCCTACCTTATTCAAATTGCATTCACAGGGAGAAATAAATTCATAACTTTGCATAATATTGTGGTAAAAATGTCCTGTAAATGCACCCGCAAGTACAACTCTGATTATGATTAAAGTTTATCTTATTATAGTCTAGCTAAGAGGATCATTATATTATATACTATGCCATGATTAAACTGCTTTTTGTTAAAGTAGCTTGAATTTATGTTCAGACAGCTTTTATATTCATAAGCTCACAATACTACTCCACACATCCCCAGAGAGCAACCCAGGAAAGAGTATTCAAAGTACTAGCATTTATTCTACTGTAATGAGCATTACTCTCAGTGCTATAGTAACTCTAAGTCAAATACACATAAACCCCATTATATAACATGCTTGGTTTTCAGATGTGATCTGGATTAACCTTTAAAATAGAAAGAAAAGGTCTGCTGCAGATCTGTGTAAGGCTTTTGGCAATTTGAGTTGTACATTGGTCTCAGTCCTGTCATCTGAAGGCAACAGAGATTTTGTTTGATCTGTGACACTAAGACTGCCCATAAGTGGTGAGCAAAAGAAAGAAAGAAAAAAAAAAGCAGCTTTAGCCTCTGCTTTTCTCATTTTTTAATCAGAGGAGTTGTGTTTTTTGTGTAAAGGACAAAATTATGTCTGTAGTCAGTGTCTTGGCTTCAGATGTAATAGTACTCTGTTGGGTGTTACAAATAGCAGGAATAGGCCTGTACTTTGTGTGGACTTGCCTGTATTCAAACATTCAGTATTTTTGACTAGCTGGAACAAATGTAACAGATTTTCAAAGCAAACCTTCCATTCCAGAAATTTAAATAAATTGCTAACAGGAAAGATTTTTATGACATCAGGTAAAACCTTGAAAGGTTCAGTAGTGACTAGGGCATATTTAAGCCCTGTAATGGAGAGCTGACCTGAGCTGGTACGTACACTTGATGCAGAACTAATTGGCCTAAAAGGCAGTTGTTTGGTCCCAAAAGGAATATAGTTGCATAAGAATAGTTCCACTTCTGCATTAATAAATCTTGCCTCACAGATGTTTTCTTAACAGAGCTTTTACAGATGTAGAAATTATGCCACATATAATATCATGCCATAGAAAATACAAAGAATTTTTTTCTAGTACTAAAATGAATATGGCAACTCTTGCACATTTAGATGAAGTTTGAAACACTCTAACAATAGCAATCATGTTATTTTCAGCCTTGATTGTTTCCTTTTTCTCCTTCAGCCACTTTCTGTATTTCTAATGAGGCTTAATCTTTAGGGCAGAAATTCCAATGCTCAGCATATTATGTAGGTAAACAAGACCTTTGATATCTGGCTATTTCTGTCCTTTGAACATAAACAGAAAAAAATTAGCATTCCAGATTGTCATTTCTGATACATTCACACTTCTTAGTTGGGAAGCTTGTCCTATATGTTAACACACATTTATTGTTGATCTAAAAAGGTTTGCCAGCATACTGTGAGAGTAAAACATACTGTGGCTAGAAATGGACCCAGGAGAGGTATGTATTTCCCTCTTTCTTGGACCTAATAGGGTTTCTGATATGTTAAATTTGACAGGTCCATTTTTTTCCCCTTTGCAGCATTTATCAAACATCCCAAATCTCTGAACCTTAAGGCAATCTCACCATGTTCTGCCAAACACAAAAACTTTTAGGAAAGTGCTGAACTGTTTATTCCTCCTTCTGTAGATTTACATGAGACATCCTACAGGGGTCTTTTTTACATTCATCTTATTTCCCATAACATAGGCTAATCAGAAGAGTGGGGGAAAATGCCATATCCTAATATTATTCTTAAGCTGCCTATAATTTATTTCTGTTCTATTTATTAAAGTCAGATTTTTCTTTCTTAACTTTTACTGTCTGTCAGTCTTAGGTAGCAATGTAACCAGAAAGATCAAATCTAGCATTATTCCTCCCATAAGTTGTCAAGAAGTTTTTTAGGGTTTTGATAAATCCAAAATCTGTTTTCTAGGTTCAAATAATAGCAGAGAAATCTTTCACTAGATCAAGGTACTCAAAGCCCTGTTCAGCCTGGCCCTGACCTTTTTCAGTGACAGGGCATCCACAACTTCTCAGGCTCACCTTCTCCAGGGTCTTGCCACTCTTGTTGTAAAAAATGTCCAACCCATATCTCCAACATAAATAGACCCTCTTTCAGCTTAAAACCATGGCCCCATGTTCTGCCACTACCCACTTGGCAAAAAGTCTCTCTCCAGTTCTCTTGTAACTCCTCTTCAAGTACTGAAGTGCCAAATGTTGGTAGATGCAATGCTTAACATGACCCAGAAATGCATGTTAACACCCCAGAAATCCAATCATATCCTGGGCTGCATCCAAGGCAGCATGGCCAGCAAGGCAAGCAAAATGATTCTGTCCCTCTACACTGCTTTCATAGGACCCCGCCTGGAGTGCTGCATCCACCTCTGGGGTCCCCATCACAGCGAGGACATGGACCTGCTGGAGGGAGTCGAGAGAAGGGCCACAAAGATCATTAGAGGGATGGAGCACGTCTGCTATGGAGACACACTGAGACAGTTAGGTGTTCCATTTGGAGGAGAAAAGTCTCCAGGGAGACCTTAGAGTAATCTTTGAGTACCTAAGCGGGGCCTACAAGAGAGCTGGAGAGAGACTTTTAACAAGGGTCTGTAGTGAAAGGACAAGGGGGAAAAGCTTTCAACTAAAAAAGGACAGATTAGACTTTAGGAAGAAATTCTCTACTGTGAGGATCGTGAGACACTAAAAGAGGTTGTGCAGAAAAATTGTGGACGCCTTGTCACTGGAAGTGTTCAAAGCCAGGTTGGATGGGACATCAAGCAGCTTGGTCTGGCAAAAGGTATTCCTGATCATGACAGCAGGTTTGAGCTAGATGATCTTCAAGGTCCTTTCCAAACCAGGCCATTACGTAATTCTGTGATTCTATGATTCTGTGATTCTGTGATTCTATGATTCTATGATTCTGCCATTCCATGATACAATGACGTCTCCCCAGAACCTTCTCTTCTCTTCTCCAGGCCAAACAACCTCAATTCTTTCATACCGTGTTCATGGGAGAGGTGCTCCAGCTCTCCGATCATTTCGAAGACCCTCCTCTGGATCTGCTTTAAGATATGCATGTCTTTCTTACCCCTGAGCTGGCCACAGTACTCCAGGTGGGTTCTTAGAAGATCAGCGCAGAAAGGAAAGTTACTTTCCTCTACTTGCTGGCCATGCCGCCTTTTATGCAGCCCAGCATGTGGTTGGCTTTCTAGACTGCAAGTGTGCACTGCCGGCTTATGTCCAAATTTTCATCCATCAGTACCTCATGCCCTTCTCCACCAAGTTGCTTTCAATCTTAAAAACCCAGGGTTTCCTTTGCTCAGGGGTCCTCCTTAGAAGCATCAGCTCAAGCTGTTATTTTGTTATTTACTTATTGCACCAAGATGAAATTATTTTAAGAAATGAGATGCCTGAGACTCTACTACTGGGGTTGAGCCAGTAAGCAAACCCTCTCTTACTGTGTGGTGTGGTGTGTGTTGGGAGGCAAGTGTAGCACTGGTCAGCTCCGGAGCCACCTGTGGCAAAACAGCTTCAGTCCCAGCTCAGGTGGTGTGTTTGTCACTGCCAGAGTGGCTTCTATAGGGACAAACAGGAAAGTTTTCTTAGCATCCAGGACCTTGCTAGTCTGGGACTGCCCTTCCTGAAGAAGGTTCAGAAGTGTGTATAAATACGTGATGGTAGAGAATGTGGAGCTAGGCTCCTGTCAGTAGTGCCTACACAAAGCAAACAATCAACCAGCACAAACTGGAACACATGATATTACATTTATAAAGAAACTAGAAAATAAGACCTTAATTTTTTAAATAGTGAGGGTGGTTAAATGATATAAGAGGATGCCTAAAGAGGGTGAAAAATCTTCATCATTTAAGGGATGACTGAAAATGATCCTGAGTAACCTGCTCTAGGTGTCTGTGCTTGAACAAGGGGGTTGGACTAGGTATTATCCAGAGATTCCTTGCAACATAAACTGTGATTATGTGATTGCTCTTACCCATCTTCACCATAATACATCTGCTCAAATACACACACAGACATATATGCACACATACACATTCCATGTATTTTTGTTTGCTTCTAACATTTTTTACTAGTGTAGATAGGATTATTTCATTGATGACTCAGATTAGTAAAGTAAGGAAACAGTGATAGTGTTATAAGCAAGTTGGTAGCAACATCTGATATGGAAATTTAATTTTTTTAAAAGTTACGATATTTACTTTTTTTTTTTAAAAAGCACCAGTTAGTTTTAGTCAATCTTGTGACTAAGTTTTGTAGTAGATTCCATTCTTGGCTTGAGTGTTTGCATATATAAATTTTTAATGTGTTTTTGTTTACTTGGAAAAGTAATGGTTGTATAACCAAAGTTTTGAAAGGGAAATCAGGAGGTCATCCAGCTTGTCTTGACCAGAAAAAATAAGCCATGAAGAATTCTTATACAAGATGATTGCTTTTGATAGTTCACCTCAGAAATAATATGTTTTCTTTGTTTCAGAAAACACGCATGTAATGAAAATTTTAGTGACTTACACAAAAGATGGATGCCTTTGGGAATGAAGCAAATGTTAAAAAATGATGTATCTGTTTGCTTACACATGCCCCATGAGGAGTGTGTTGTCTACAAACACACAACTGATATCAGAGGCAGTTCTTTTACTTGGTGTGGGGTTTTACTAATAGATGATTCCTACAGTCAGAGTACCACTGAAATGGTTTGATATAGTTGGTATAGTTAAAATACTAATTAAATTGCACATTCCATTATTTAATAATATGTGGAAGAAACAGATCAGTGAAAATACAAATGTTAAAGATTGAAAATACAGAAGTAGTTTAAATTGTCTTTCTTGCCTGGCTTTTCTAATATGCACTAGTTTCCTTTTAAAATGAGAAGGACATGAACAGCTGTCATAAGGCACAGTTACATTACAATTTTGAATTTTGTTTTTTTTTTATTTCCACAAGTGGAAAAAAACACTATATTTTGTCACATTTGAATTATTAAGAGGTCTGATTTTCACCCTTTAAAAGCTTATTTTTTGTCAAAAGGTTTAATTTCAGTTATGGTAACAGACACTTGTAATGAATACGTTTGGAATTCTTGTATTTATAGAACTTCCGCATCAAAATTATGCCATATAATTTTTGAACCTGAGACTACCAAAGACCCTTTCATGACGAACCTTCCATTCATCAGAGAATGAGCAGTCTATGTCCCTGTGACAAGTGTGATTAGAAAAAAATTGATTTACCTATTACACCACAAAAATAGTTGTGCATTTGAAGATAAAATAACAGAGCAGTTAACCTTCAGGTATTGCATGTTTTGAAGTCAATATGGAGACAATCTTGGCAGACATTGTAAGGAAATAGTAGAAAGTGTCTCTTCAAGATATAGATGAAGCAGTTGGTTTTTGTTGCAATGAATGATTTAGTATTGCCGAAGAGCTATGTCCCTTATTAACCAATTTCCAAAATGAGTTCTGGTAGGGAAGTTTCATATTGCATCCCAATCTAGAGGACTTTTTGTGGAATTTGCTTATTACACAGAATTAGCTCCTAACTCTGCTTCCTCCCTGTGGCCCAGGTTAAAGATTTGAAGAGAAGACTTCCTACCTTGTTATATTTCTTGGATGGAGATCCATGCCACAGCAAAAATACAAGAGTTATTCATATCCTAAAATTGTCTGAGAATGGCCACATAGAAATTCATAGTGCTTCTCTCTCCAGAAAGGTGGTGGCATCTGTAACCCAGCTGAAGCACATCTACACCAGTGCATACAGCCTAGGCAACAAACAGGAGGAGCTGGAAGCCATTGTGCAGTAGGGAAACTGTGACACAGTTGTGGTCATGGAGATCTGGTGCAAAGGTGCACACAACTGGACTGCAGCAATAGACGGCTGTAAAATCTGCAGAAAGGATAGGCAAGGAAGGAGGCAGTGGGGTAGTCCTGTATGGTAGGGAGTCGTTTGACTGTCTGGAACTTCATGACTGTTATGATAGGACTAAGTGTTTATGGTTAAGTATCAGGGGGAAGACAGCAAGGCAGACATCATAGTGGGAGTCTGTTATAGACCACCCAGGCACAATGAAGAGGCAGACAAAAATAGTCCATAAGCAGTTGGAAGAAGTCTCATGATCACTGGCCCTTTTTCTTATGGGGGACTTCAACTCACCAGATGTCTGCTGGAAATACAACACAGCAGAGAGAAAACAGTCTAGAAGACTCCTGGAATGAGTGGAAGACCTACAACTGGTGAGTCAGCTAGTAAATGGGCTCCACTGGATCTGTAGTTTGTGAACAGAGAGCTGGTGGATGATGTGGTGCTTGAGGTTGTCTTGATCGTAGCAATCACTAAATAATAGTGTTCCGTCCACAAAAAATAAGGAGTTGTAGCAAAACTAAAACTTTGGACTTTGGAATGGCCAACTTAGCCTGTTTAGGAGGCTGACTGACAGTGTCCCTTGAGAGGCAGTTCTGAAGGGCAAAGGACTCCAGGAAGGCTGGACATTCTTCAAGGAAATGTTAAATGCATGTGAAAAGGTCATCACCCTGTGCTAAAAGATGCGCTGGTGGAGAAGAAGACCAGACTGGCTGAACAGAGAGCTTTGACTGCAACACAGGCAGGAAAAAGAGACTTTATGACCTTTGTAAGAAGTGGACGGAAACTCAGGAGGACTACTAAGATGTTTGAGATTATGCAGGAAGTAAATTTAAAGGGTCAAAATCCATGTGGATCTTGGGTTGACCATTGGCAATCTGACTATTGCCATAGGGAACAATAAAAAAAGTTTCCATAAATACATCAGCAAAAAAAGCAGGGCCAAGAAAAAATCTCCATGAATGCTGGGGAAACATAGTTACAAAGCCTTGGGACCAGATTTGTTTAATATCTTTATGAACATACAGGACAAGGACAGCTGTATGTGGTTCAACAAGGTGAAGTGTCAGGTCCTGCACTTCAGTCACAATAACTCCATGCAATGCTATGGGCTTGGGGAAGAGTGACTGGAAACCTGCCCAGAAAGACTGTGGACAGCAGGACTAGGGCAGTTATTGTGCCCCTGTACTTGGCACAGTAAGGCTGCATCTTGAATACTGTGTTCAGTTTCGGGTCACTCACTGCAAGAAAGATATTGAGGTGCTGGAGCAAGTCCAGAGAAGGACAACAAAGTTGGCACAGGGCCTGGAACACAAACCTTATGACAATAGTTGATAGAACTGGAGTTGTTTAGCCTGGAAAAAAGAAAGCTCAGGGGAGACCTTATCACTCTCTACAACGACCTGGAAGGAGCTTTTATTCAGGTGAGTGTTGGTCTCTTCTCCCAAGTAACAAAATGAAATGCCCTCAAGTTGCACCAGGGGAAGTTTAGATTGAATATAAGAAAAATTTCTTCAAGGAAAGGTTTATCTGACACTGTAATTGGATACCCAGGGAAGTGATTATCACCCCTCCAGGTATTTTAAACATAAGGATGTGGGACTTGAGGACATGGTTTAGTGGTGACTTGACCATGAGAGTTTAATGGTTGAACGAAATACTCTTAGAGGTATTTTTCAACCTAAATGATTCTGTGATTATGCTACTATCACCTCAAAATATCTTTTTGGCTCTTCTTCACCAATGTTTCAATATTTTAAATATCTGTTAGACAGAGGTGACAACAGAAGTCAGTTGAATCTGAGTTTCTTACCCAGGGGTGTACAGGGGAGAAAAATGTCTAGATAATAATTTACAACACATGCCTTCTGCAGAATCATGAGAGTAAAATATGACTGCATGCATATATTTCACTTATGATCACAAGATATAATATTAGGTAAATTCACAGTAAACTCAATACAAATTAACAGCCTTTTGACAACTGCACATATCTACCTAGATTCAAAAACCTGCTTTTTCATAGGTCTTGTGTCTGAAATACTGGGTTTAAGTTATCATTAGACTGTGTTTGGACTATTAGTCGTGTGTCAACAGCCTTGCAAATATAGCTACAATATCTGATTCATTTTGAAGATGGATTATAAATACCAAATACTAAGTTTTCCATTCTTTTGAAATCTAAAAATGACTGTCATTTATAATAGTGCCAGTTCTTTTAATGACAACATTCACATACCAGACTAAAAATATTGCAGTAGAAAATCAAATTTACCACCAGCTTTCTCATGTATGTGACAAGAAAAGAGAAATAGCAGATATCAACAAAGTAAAGATACCAGAAATCTTAGTATCTTGAATTTATTAAGAGTTCTTTTTCTTGTTAGATAAATAGAGTCCCTCCAATTATTAGTAGAGTTCTAGGATTCCAGGGTGAAGACTTTCTTCCTCAAAACAACAGGAGTTAGTATTACTAGTTGAACTTCAGCATGGCTATTACATTACTATAGAGTCAATATGAATAAAAACATTTTAGAAGATAAAATATAAAAAATTTATATATTTAGTAGGATTTATTTATTAATCTATTCATAGAGACAAGAAAAATACATCTAAAATTTCTGCAACCCTGAACTATATACTGCATTTAATCACTTCCCGATTTCATATATGGCAATTAAAAAATCTATTAATAGTAGAATATCAATTTTCAAAGTAAAGCATAGGGATTTAACTGTGTAAATTCTAGTACTGTCAAACTGAGTCACAGACCTGCAAATCTGCATTTGGAAATGTAATGTTTTGTGTTAGAAGAAAAATTCCATATTAAATGCAAAATGATCTGGAAGTTAAAGTAAACACATTTAAAAGTAAAATTTTAACACAATATTTTCACTGACACATAAAATTTCATGAAAGTAGACTGGAACAGTTTCTTAGAGTACATGGTATAAAAATAATCTTCAGACAGTTTCAAGTGTTATTTTAAATTATTTGCAAATATGAAATGTATTATGCATTCTGTTCTTAATTTCTTGGGTGCTTTTTTATATCTTTTTTCCAAAGTAATGAGAAGGAAAGAGCAGTTATAATTTGTACAGTTTTTATTTTTGCAGATAGCATGCCATCTTTACTAAATAAAGGTTGCAAACATTTAAATATTCTGGACTATAAAGGTAATGCATTAATGAGGAAGCAATGGAATTTCATGCTATGTGTCTGATTATTAGAGATCAATATAGCCCCTATTGGTATCAATGACTATTAATATTTTAAATTCAGTAAAACATACATGAATCAAATCTTCTTTTAACAATAAACTACTTTCTTCATCTAAGGTAGACCATTATTTATACCTAGATATATAAATGAAAAATGTAAGCTGTTTATAA
This sequence comes from Drymodes brunneopygia, assembly GCA_013400955.1. NCBI lineage: Eukaryota > Metazoa > Chordata > Aves > Passeriformes > Petroicidae > Drymodes > Drymodes brunneopygia. The sequence goes on from VZTZ01002408.1 coordinate 139,787, forward strand.
AGGATAAATACCATTTAAATAAGTTTCTGCTTTCCCATCTTTTATATTACAGGTTACTTCAGAATAAAGTACAGAAGCTTGGATGTCATGAGATAAAGACATCAGTCTCATGCTTTTGATTGTAGTTAGGATTTAAAAAATAAGTTTTTTAGACTAGAATTAAGTTTTTTGGAATCGTGTCATATTCAAAACCACATGAAGCTGAACTTGGGGATGAAAGTAGTAATAAAGTGGATAAGTAACATTTGTTCTGTTTAAGGACAGAGGAATTTGAAGTGTTTTCAGAAATGGAAAAAGAGCCATATTGGTTGTGTTCCTGTAGAAAATAAAAAATTACATAGCTAGCATGGCATCCCAAAACAAAACATTCTCATAACTGGATTTGAAAGCTAAAGATCCTCATCTATAAATCCATATCCAGATGAAATTATCCTCTGATGACACACAACTAAATTCCAAGTAACTTTATATTTGCATTATGAAAGAGAAGATATCAATTTAATGTCTATCTCAATTAAATGATTACCAGTCTTTCTTCTGGGAGCCAGGTCTTGAGAAAGGAATAGGAAGCATGGACCGGAAAGCAGCTAAGTTTCCAGAGTCATGTGAATGACATTTCCAATGGTAGGATTTGACTTAAATAACATTGAGGCAATCCTGCTCTCTATTGACAGACCTTGGTGATTGTGACTAGAGATGGTAAAAACTCAGTTGTAGCTGTAATGAGTCCAATACTAAAGGTGAGTAGAAGGAATCTGCACATTGCAACTAGCATTATGTGTCTTTAGTATATCTAATCCATGTTCACATGCAGACCAATTCACAGATGCCCAACAAAAACCACCCCCAATGGGGTTTTTAAGCATGTAAATATCAAGGCATTTATAGACTGGTCTGCTTTGTTTTCTACCTTCAGACAAGTTTGTATCTCAAAAATGCAACTTACGGGTACACTGAATCTTTACACTGAATTTCACTTCCCAGTGATATTAATAGAAACTACATATGAAGTATGATTTGAGCTTCAGGAAGTAAATGCATTAAAAACTTGGCTATGACAAAAAAATTTACTATTCTTGTGGTTGCTCTGTGCAGTCTTATTTCCATCAATTTCTTCAAATAGAATTTGGGAAGCCATTCTTCACATGAATGAGCATGAGCTCATCCCCTTTCCATTTACTGAAAAATACACCAGGTGTCTTCTGTAGCAGAAACCCAAGAATCTGTTTCCTGATGTGTTTAACCATGCCACAGGCAATGTGTATAACTACAGACAAAACAAGTATAACCACTGTTACGAACTGATTTTAAGAGATGCCTCTGTCTGAATTAAGGTGCAAGTGAGACCACATGCAGAAGTAAATACCATGGATTTTATTTAACAGTAAATGTGAGGTAGAGAGATAGAAAGAGACAGGAGAAGAGGCAGGGAAGAGAAAAGAGAAAGAAAGTGAGTGAAAAAGAGAGATTAAGCATAGATATCACTCCATGTGGATTCCTGTGGTGTCCCATTGTTCCTTCTTCACCCCAATTTTCTCAGTGGTGAGGGTCCCAGAGTTGTTCTTCTTGAGGTGCCAGTTTTACAGAGTCCAAGTCACAGATATCCACAGGGGGCAGATGCTGTTCCTATAACTTGAGGTGGCATGTGTATATGTATGACCAGTGCTGAGAAAACAGAAGTAAAATGATATATGGGATGTATAATTTCCCAGTTACAGAGAAAAGACATGTCCTGTTGGAGGTGTTAAAGAACCAGAAAAGAGTCAAGAAAGAGGTAGAGAGAGCAGTGCTGCAGAGACATGCAGTGCTGTTTTCCTCAGTAGGCAAGCCTCCACTTAGAAAGCTAAGAAGACCAAAGCTAGCTGATCATATTTTCTGAATAATTGAATGCGAATGAATGATTCTGAAGTTTCAGAAGAATGAAGTTCTCCATCAAATAAGCAAGAAATGTGCCAGGTACCACCATGAGTCAGCAATACATCCTTGTGACAAAGAAGACCAATTGTATCCAGGGCTGAATTAGGAGGATTGTTGCCATCAGGGACTGAAGCATCTCTTACATGAGGAAAGATGGAGATCTGTGACTTTTTAGTTTGGGGAAGACAAGATTAGGGGGAAGTCTTATAAACACACATAAATATGTGAAGGGAGGGTGCAAGTTCCTTTCAGTGATGCCAAGTGACAGAGGCAGTGTGCACAAAGTGAAACACAGAAGGCTCCATCTGAACATAAGGAAACACTTTTTTACTGTGAGGGTGACTGAGTCTTGGTACAGATTGCCCAGAGAAGTTGTGGAGTGTCCACCCTCAGAAATGTTCAAAAGCCAGTTGGACATGGTCCTGGACAATGGATTCTAGGTGGCCCTGCCTGAGCAGGAGGTTGGACCAGATGACCTCCAGAGGTCCCTTCTGACAACAACCATTCTGTGATTCTGTGAAATGCCACCAACTGACAATTGTGTCCAAAACTACAGTCTGCAAAGGCCATTTCTAATAGATATGGATAGGCCCCTTGAAAGTATTTCAGATATTTTTGTCATTGCTAACATATTTTCATGTAAACAATTCCTTTTGGCACAGTTAGTTTGTTCCTTTATCTTAAAAGCTGATATAAATTTTCTTCGTTTATGTATACATATTTTCCACTGTGTGCTGAAAAACTACTGGTACCACAAGCATATTTTAAGGAAAAAAAGTGCTAAACACTGAAAGGAGGAAAAAAAATATGAATTGTAAAATAACCAGACTGATAAACTCTCAGTCTTTTATCATAGAAAGAAAAATAGTCTATGTTCTTTTTGTGATAGACAAGGTTATGAAATGCCCAGAAAAATGGTGAGCAAAATACACAGTATATGATAAATAGATTACAAAATATATTGAAATAATGTAATACTCTGAAATAGAATGTCTGGAAAGACACCTAAGCACCATGCTTTATTCAGACAAAAAGAAAAAAGGTTCCAGGACTCTCAATTTTTTTACTCTCTTTAATGGAAGTTGTGCCTCTATAATGGTCCTTAAAAAGGCATTCAATATCACACAAAGATCAGACCAAATTCATAATTTGGGTGCATTTTAATTTGTTAGATAAGGAAATTAGAGAGACCCAGAATTCAGCTTTCTTAAGAGGCTCAAGTAACTTCATCCCTACATACTCTAGGTTTTGGGTTTTTTTATTTAACACTTCTAATTAAGAATTTCTCTTTTGATTAAGAACGAAATTTTCGTATTCTTTATAGAAAAGTTTAATTGGGAATTTGGCAATAAATTTCAGTGGAACTGGCTTTTTTTTCTGCTCATTGACAAATGTTGTTTTATATAATAACTGCTGCCTTTACACTGATATTTGGTACTGTTTTTTCTTTTGTAATTCTTTGCAAAAAAACCCCAAACACAAACCTTCCCTGTTGCTAGTATTGTGTTTTGTTCATATTTCTTTAAAGAAAATACTTCCTAGGTTTTCTTGAAATTAGAATCCTGAAGAAACTTTTGAATTTTACTCAAGGTCAAACATTTCTTCTTGAAATTCTTCTGACTTTTATCTCCAGAAAACTTGGGATTCTTCTATGTTAAAAAAAAATTAAAAATATATTTATTTTTATCTGAAATCTTAAAGAAACAGAGGGAGTTGCATACAGTTCCCTAAACTTTATTTCTTCTGTCCTGTTCTATTTCTTCATATTTAACATATGCATAAAATATATGAGCATTTTTTCCTTCTTGTTTTGAAGAAAATAGGCAGAGGTTCCTTGAACCATTAATGAAATCTAAATCATTTATAAGAGAAAATTGTTGCAGTCTATCCAAATGTAGAAAAAGAGTTTCTGAAGAGTACAGACCACTTATAAGATTTCTTCCTGTTTACATTCAGGAGAAGAAGCTATTATTGTGTAGAGTGTTTCATCTGCTCAGTGTAGCATTAAATAAATATCTCTCTGCAGGTTATCGCTATGCCAGCAGGGAGCTTAGATGCATGTGTGCACAACTGTTCTCAGCATATAAAAAACCAAGAAAACAATATGTTTGAATGTAGAGTTAAACAGGTAATGCAAAAAAGTAGTGGAGAAACTTATTTCTGCTGTATGTAATATACTTCTGTATGTCATTTACTTTACACCCCAAACTATGTGGTAGACTGAGATTTATATTCATGCTAAATCTGGTTAAAGACACAGAGAAAGCATTCATGCTGGGGTGTCTTAGCATGTCAAGTTTCCATCAAAACCAGTCAACACATGCATCTGGTGTGTCTGAAGAATCTATTTTAATTCAGAATGATATTTATTTGTCAGTCACAACTTCTTTTAATTTAAGAGCATTTCTTTCTAGGATTCTCCTAAGAATAATTGATTTTTTTAGTACCACATAACTAAATAAATTGAGAAACTTTGTCTGGAACATTATCTTGCAACTCCTTCCTGTGTGAATTAGAAATTTATGGCTCTTGTGTCTCCTCACTGAACTCTTCTAGTGTCCAGATTTGGGGTGAGGAAGCAAGAAACCATTTAAATTATTGAAGACATGCAAAACGTTAGAGGTTAAGCAGAGGGCAGAGATAAATGTGCATAACTTGTAATGTTTATAAGAAAAATTCTTTAAAATTAGGTTGAGCAAAATTTCTTATTAACAGTGTAATCCAGGATTTTGCCTCTAAACCTCCCTTTTCAGCCTATTTTCAGTAGAAGCAGAATTTTGATGTACTTAAAATAATACAAGGCTAGATACAAATCAAGAACTTACATTAAATGTGTAAGTGTTGACCTATGTGGCTTGAACACCTCCTACTGATGGTTTAGTTCCTTAAAGATCCTGATTTTTCTCAGTCAAGTTTCTTCACAGGCTGCAGTCCTGTATATATAAACGGCAGCATCTCAGAGGAGATATTTTTCCATATCCGTGTCATACCTACAATTGTCTTTGAGTCTGGTGACACTGAAAAAACAAAAAAGTACAACTCTGAAATCATAGAAGAAAACTGATCCCTTGTGCATCTACTGAGAATATTTAGCTTAGAAGAAATCATAATAGACACTACTTCCAATTAAAATGTGGTGAAGAAAGAAACACTGCTAGTTATAAGTTAATAGCTTTGTGAGATGAAGTGATAATTTATATTTCTATGTTTAAAAGAAATTTCAGGCTCAGGTATACCATAAGTATATTTCACAACCAGTTGTGTCTCCTTTTCCAGCTTTCAAGAATGTAACAGAACTGAGGCTCTTAATATTATTATGGATAAATTACATTTTTGGATGCATGCACATTTTCACCACACATTACTCTTTTTAGATTAATTCTTTACATAAAAGAAAAGCTTAATATACTACAATTTGTAATATTTGCTTCTACAAAGTAAAGATAAAGTCTATAACCTGTTTCAGAGGATAAATATTTGGTAAATAACTTCACATGACGCTAATAAATCATTTAACTTCGAAGGAAGAGATCCAAAGTTGGAAGAAAATACCAAATAGTAATAAAACAGCTGTATGAAATACATTTTAAATAATAGCATCTAAAATGAGAAGAAAAAAATACCAGATTCTGAAACAAGAGGACAAGATAAAAGGTAGAGTGGCTGAGTAGTCCTGTGGATTTTTTTCTTTCAAGAAAATTCCATTAGAAGAATGGACTTAATAAGGGCAGAGACAAAGCCATTGCTGTGCTCCCATAATTAATCTTTTCTAAAGCACATTTTATCAACCTGCAGTAAAAGCTATTCAATACAAATAACTATTGAGGCATTTATATAGCATATTATATTTTTAGTTTTTGCATCAAATTTACAGCAAATATTTTGAGTTGGGCTCAGTATGATTAGGACTCTTCAGAACCCAAGCTGGAGGGGTCAGGGGGTGTTGGTATATCCTCAGCCTTGCAAGTGTTTGGTAGCTTGTATTCAGCTACAATATGTCTTTGTAACTATTCAGTCCTGAACTGAGAATGTCAGGCGCTGAAGAATCCCTCTTAGTTGCTGAAACATTGCTGCACAATTCAAAAAATCAGTTATCCTTAAAATTTCTATCATCTATATTTTCTGCTGATATATGCAAATTAAATGAATTAGGCTTATTCAGTTTTTGACTGAAAAAACATTTTTTTTCCTCTTTGGAATAATTCATGTTAAATTTTGGGATTGTTTTTCCTTTTTATTCTTGTGAGGCTTTTCAATAGCCCTTTTAAAACATGTTTACAGTAATGACTTCTGTATCCTTATATCTATTTCAGCAGTATTTCCTTATTCTTCTTACTTACACAACAAAGTATCAAAATAAACTTTTTTGTCACAAGCTTATCATGGGAACTCAGGTTGTTTTTTTGTGCTCTGATAGCTCTCAGAATTATTTTTTTTCCAGAAGCTGTTGCTCATTCTTTAAAAAACATAACTTTTTCAATTAGCTGTGCTAAAGCCATTTCTTTGAATGGGTCAGAGTTATTAAGTACTTTCAACAACTCTGTGTGATTGCTATGTCTTACTCATCAATTTACCATGTTGCCAATATTTGTGTCATCAGCAAATTTTATCAAGAGTATTTTTTTCAAATTTACTTCCACAGAACTGAAGGGAATTGTGGCTATCATTGGCTGGTACCAATCCTTGGGGAATCCTACTAGAAATAACAATGGTGCTGTTTGGTATGTTTTATTTTTTTCATTCATAATGGACTGGAAAGCACTTTATCATTCTTTTGAGATAAAAATCTATCAACCTGCGTCTTTCTAAACACAATTTTATTTAACATTGCAGCCATTTTTTTCAGGTGTGACCTAAGCATAATGCTTGGCTTTCTTCTCTAAAAATTGCCCTGCTTTCCATTTTCCTGTTGCAGTACCATCAGTGGCAGTGTTGTTGTTTCTTTGTGACTCTTTGAATTGACATATTTGATGTAGGATGCTGGAGACACAATGCTCTGCAGCAGTAGGAAGTACATGCCCCTTTCTGAATCTAGTGTCACAGGCTGCTCTCTAAAGAAAGCACACCCCTACTCATTGGGGAAAAGGATGAAATTCTTTCTTTCTTTCTTCATGAAGTTCATTACCTTTCCTTCACATAGCTGAATTTATATATGTAGTCCCTCTCCAACTCTCTTCTCAGCCTCCTTTCGGTGCTGGAAAGTTGCTGTAAGATCTCCCCAGAGCCTTTCCTTTTACAGGCTGAATAATCTCAACTCTTTCAGCCTCTCCATAGCAGAGGTACTTCAGCCCTCTGGTCATCTTCATGGCCCTCCTCTGGACTCACTCCAGTGTTGTGATGCCCTTCTTATGTCGGGCACCCCAAAGCTGAACACTGTACTCCTGGTGGGATCTCATCAGAGCAGAGCTCAGGTAGGGAGAATCACCCTTCTGCAGCCCAGGGTAAGTTTGGCTTTCTGGGCTGCAAGCAGTGCTGGGTCATGCTGAACTTCTTGTCCACCAACACCCCAAGTCCTTCTCCCCAACACTGTTCTCAATCCATTCTCCACCCAGCCTGTATCTGTGCTGGGGATTGCCCTGACCTACATGTAGAACCTTGCACTTGGCTTTGTTAAACTCATGAGGTTCCCACGGGCCCACCTCTCAAGCTCTCTCTGAATGGTGTCCTTTCCCTCCAGTGTGTCCCTTCAGAGAGCACCACACAGCTTGGAGTCATCAGCAAACTTGCTGGGGGTGGGTGCACTCCTTCCCACTGTCCATGCATCAGCAGTGCCAGGAATATTTTCCACTACAATGAGTGCAACTACTCTCGTGCTTTTAAAGACTGAATTATGAAAATCAGGTCAGATCTTCAGATTATAAATCATCACAAGTATATAAACTTTAAAGAGATGTGCATTTAAATTAACTAATGATTTAACACAAATAAGATGTGAGCACATTAATGTGTGTATTCATGATTCTATAACTGTTAGTCTACCCATGAAAACATACTAATGAAGAATACAGGAGACAGTCAACTGCATTTAAGAAATAGTACTTCATCAGGTTTTACCCTCAAGGCTGGGATTTTTCTTTGTATGTATTAGGAGCAGTTTTTCAAAGTGTTATAACCTGCAGCATGAAGAGTTTCCTTCTGTTTTCCTTATTGTGCTGTGAATCAAACCTTGCTCTTTCCTCCAGAACCTAAAAAAAAAAAAAAAAAAAAAAAAGAGGATTCAATTTCTTTTATGTATTTTTCCTATTCCAATTGTCTTCAAACTTTTTTTATAAGATACCATGAGTATATCTCTGTTGCTAATTGTTGGTAAGCCATTCTCATGACAGGTTGCTAGTATATTTTCTACATTGTACTACACCAGTGTGTTGGTAAGTGATTAAAAAAAAAATTAAAGTTTTCATTTCTTCCCAAGAATTTTCTGAAGAAAATTCTTCCTGAATGATCATTTGAATTCAGTATCAACAAATCAGTCACAATATATGTATTTAACCAATACCAATGTCCATGTACCAAACTGGAATACTTTTATGTTAATTAAATTATTTATAGGATAAAGATTTGAACATGACAGAAAGTAATGAAAAGATCTACTCATATTTCTAGAGGAAGGAATGGGGAGGAGCTAGAGATCAGTAGAATGGGAAAATGAAACTATAAGCAGACCACTGTGACTCTATATTTTGACTTCTGGTAGATTCTGTGACACATGAAGTCCCTTGTGTCACCTAAAGAGAATTCCTATTTTTTTTCTGTTTGTTTGTTTCATCCTCCAACCAATATAAATAATTTGAACAGTAGAAATGCTTTCAGAAAGATACTTCTGTTTTAATAAGGGTGATAGATGAGAACGGAATCCTTAAAAAATATAAACACTTGGAAGAGTAAAAATTTGAATATAGTACCCATGAAAAATGAAAGTGTAGTATAATGAAAGAGAAAAAAATAAGAAAAAAAAAGACACTGAGACAGCTATGTTTATTTTGAAGGGGAAAAGTTCTTGCACTGACCTAAAGCTGACAGTTTCCATATAGTGTACTATGCATATATAGCCTAAAGTGTATTGAAGGTGGTGATTGTACCAGCACACAATGGGGTTTTCTCACAACTAAAAGAAAAGGGAGAATTTTTTCTTAGAAAATAGGCCCTTGTTCTAGCTATAATTTTTGCACTAATTAACATTTATCATCGTATATTCTTCTTGCTTTTTCCGATATTCTCTTTTTGAATAATAAGGGCTAAAATTATTTGAAGTAGTATTGAATATCCTAAGACAAAACAAAAAAATCATTGTGTAGATTTGATTTTTTTCATTTAATAACTGTATAAATATAGGACATTGTCCCATTTCTCCTGTGCTAATTTTGTTTCAGCTCTCTGTTGGCAGTAAAAGTGAGATACATAAAATACAAATCAGATACCTTGAATTTTAGAAATAGAAGTCTTGAAGTTCGCAGAGATATCATAAAGAAGCACACTGGAAGCAGAGAAGAAAAGAAATTGAGTCAGGGGTTTCTTCCCAAGCTGCTCATGTGAAATGAGACAGTTAAGAAAATGGTAAGACTGTTTCACATAAGAAAGGGAAAATATAACACCTGGAAGAGTGAATGGATATTAGCTGACATATATAAGGAGAGACTAACATTTTATATTGTTGGTTTCTTAAATAATTAGGTATCAAAAAAGTAAGCTAGCCCACTGAAAGTTGTGAAAAGCAGGAAACAGAAGTCTCTAATTTTCCTGTTACAATTAAAACAAGTTTTTTGCCTGTTCCTTTAATAATAAATTTGCTATGAAAAGATACTGAAATAATTTCAAAAAATGTCTGCAAGGAAAAAAAAAAGAAAAACACATTCAAAAAGTTGAGAAAAAAGTATTAGATTCACAAATTTGACTCCAGCAGTGGTTACCAATAGCGTAGCCACTGAAGCACACATCAAACCCAGTGATATCCTTATAAACATCCTTTAATGTCTACTATCACCCACAACATATTTGTATGGACAAATACAGATTGTATTCTATGTCTTGTATCAGACTCTGTTCTGATCTAAAATTATATGGATAAACTTCACAAGTAAAGAAGAGTTATTTTCTGTGTTGGTTGTTGATTGTTGGTAGCCTTTGTCTCTATATAAATAAAGTAAATTAATGCTGGAACACAAATGTCACATCACCTCTCTTCAGCCACAGATTACAGATTTGTTTGTTTTCTCTGCTTTAGTTAATAGCTGAATGACTATACTTTTAAAAAGTAGTTCCAAGAGGAAAAAAATGAATGTCAGCTAGAACACACTAGAAGTGGGTAGCCAAAGTGTTATCTAGGAAAATGTCAAATATGAATCAGGAGAGCCTTCTTAGTCACAGGGGAAAAAGCACAACAATATTCCTAAATAAAGGTATTCCAGAATCTAAAGCAAATCCACAGTCTTTCTAAATCTAGGCTTTCATATAATTTGGTTTAGTTTCTTTCTAAGAATGACAGAAAATAATTTGTTTCATTTTTAGCTAAGGAAAATATTTATCTTTTTAAATGAAGACAATAAATATAAGCAACTTTATATAGTTCAAGCAGAAGTATTTAAAAATATGTTTTGTTCATTAGCCAAACCACTGAGTCACCCAGTATGGTCTCAACAGGAAGCAACAAGAGACAAACAGTTCAACAGAGATATATTTTCTTGAATATTACTAAAGTCAAACTGAGAAACTGTCACTGTGTTCAATTAGAAAATTCCAATCTCAATGAAGTTTAGATCATGGTCAAATTCTTTCATCTGGATGTAACTAATATATCTGTGAGTCATCAAACCAGACTCAGGACTTGACTTGGAGCAAATTCTTTGTTCTTGTTCAAATGTTAAGATGTGTCTGATTAGCTCAGCTGTCTTCATTGATGCTCTTCTGTCCAGGGACAATCAACTGTCTTGGTTCTGCAGAGTGAGTTCTTTTGCTGCAGGTCTGCTGTGGTAACAATAACGATGAGAAAAAGACATGGGGAGTAATGGTTTTTCAAACTGCTTTCAAAGCCAATGGAAGTTCAAGTTCTTCATGTTACTTGACTTTTCCCTACAATTCATTCCAACTGAGATGGCTTTTCATTTTTTCTTCTGTTGCAGGACCTCAGTTTGACCCAGGGAAAGCAGAACTACATCTGAAGCTCTGTTTCTTTGATCTATACTCTTTATTCAAATCAAAGTTTATCTTTGACACCCTCCAGTGTAAAGTTGAAGGCCTCTTTATTTGTATGTTTTCATGTTAGGATTGTGCTTTTTCTATCTTGCTTAGTTCCATCTCTGACCCCTCCTCATAATCCACATATTTTGTGGTGCTTATTTCTTTGAGAATAATGTACTAAACACATACCTGTATATTTCAGCTGATTTTTACTTCTATACTTCTATAATATTGCAAAGGCAAAAAAAAAAAACAAAAAACCCTACCTTTGTGTGTTTACAATTATCTGTATTGTTGAAGAGACCTTAGGTTCCCAGAGCAAGCTAGAAAATTGAACTCATTTTTCAGATGTTGGTGTAAAAACAAACAGTGGAATATGAAAGATCTATATTTTAATATTTTTTTCCCCTTACTTCTATTCCTATTCTGATTCCTATACCTATTCGTAATCACATTTCTTTAACAGTTAAAAACGCCTGACTCTTGTAGAGACTCTAAATACTTATGAAACTAAATACAATTAACAGAGACCTTAAAAAAGAAACAAATACGAAGTGATTCTGAAACCTATGTCATAATAAGAGTAGACTGAAAGAAAAAAAATGTCTGCTGTAGCTTTCAAAATTTCTGAGAACTATAATTTTGGATATGAAGAAAAGAAAACATGAATTTTATTTCCAATTACTTAGAGAATGTATAGAAAAGGAACTACATGAATAGGAACCAAGGAGTACTTGTCTTTCTAACGGAAACTTTCAACCCTAATAGGTTTCATAGAATTATAGAATTTTTGGGGTTGGAAGGGACCTTTCAAAAATCACCTAGTCCAACTGCTTGTCATGGGCAGGAACATCTTCCACTATACCAGATTTCTTGAAGCCCCAACCTGGCCTAGAACACTTTCAGGGATGGGTCATCCACAACTTCTCCGGGCAATCACTTCTACTTGATTTCCACCCTCACTGTAAAAAATGTCTTTTTTAATGCCGAATCTATTCTCTTTCAGTTTAAATCCATTGCCTATTGTCCCCAAAAAACATGCTTGGTAAAAAGTCTCCAGCTTTCTTACAAGTCCCGTTATACACTGAAGGCCTCCATAAAGCCACCTTTTTTCCAGTCAAAACAACCTCTGACTCTCTCAGTCTTTCTGCATAAGAAAGCCCTCATGATTTTCAAGGTCCTTCTTTGGATCCATTCTATCAGATCCATGTCTGTCTTGTACTGATGACCCCAGAGCTGAACACAGTACTCCAGATGGGTTCTCATCAAAGCAGAATAAAGGAGAAAAAAATCACCTCACTTAGCCTGCTGGCCACCCTTCTTTTTATGCAGCCCAGAATATATTTGGCTTTCTGGGTTACAAGTGCACCTTAATGGCTTGTGTACAATTTTTCTTCCACCAGTATGCCCAGGTTTTGTTCTATAGGGCTGCTCTCATTTCATTTACACCCCTGACTATATCGATATTGGGTCTGTCCTGACCCAGGTGTAGCACCTTACACTTGGTCTTGTTGATCTTCATGAGTTTTCCATGGACCCAGTTCCCAAGCCCGTCAAGATCCCTCTGGATGGTATTCCTTCTCTCTAGCAAATTGACTGCACCACACAGCTTGGTGTCATTCACAAATTAGCAGAGAGTGAACTCAGTCTCATTGTCTATGTTGTTGGTGAAGATGTTAAACATTACTGGTCCCAGTCTATACTTGGTCCATGAATATATTCCTGAGAGACACAACTCATCACTCGTCCTAGAGTCATTTGCTGTAACTCGTTGGACATGACCATCCAGCAAATACATCATTCATTCTAACAGTCCATACCTCAAACCTGTACCTCTCCTATTTAGGGGTAAGATTGTGATGTGGAACCATATGAAAAGCTTTACAGAACTCCAGGGAGATGAAATTGATAGCTCTTCCTTTGTCCTTTCATTCTTTCAGAGAAGGTCACTAGATTAGTCAGGCATGATTTGCCCTTGATGAAGCCATGTTTCTGTCTCTCATCACCTCCCTGTCTTTCACATGTTTCAACATAAATTCCTGGAAGATCTTGTCAGGTACTAAGGTGAACCTGAGTGATAGTTAGTTATCAGGGGCCCCCTTTTTAAAAATGAATGTGATGATTCCCCTTCTCTGGTAACTGGGGAGATCACCTGGCTTTCATGACTCTTCAAATATGATGGAGAGCACTTTGGCAACTGTATCTATCAATTTCCTCAGGGTCCTGGGTTGCGTCTCATCAGGTCTCAAGTCACAGAAGCCTGAAGGTTTCAGGTAATTTGGGACTTTTCTTATTTTAACAAATTTTCCATTATTTTTCTCCTTTTTCTCTATTTTTCCTTTTTTTTTTTATTAGCACCCTGACAAAAATGGGATCACAGGTTTGTATTATTTTCAGTTCTTGTAAAAACATCTGTCTTCTATTATCTGATACTATTTCGAGTTGTTTCTCTTACTGTATGTTCTCCTGTGAAGACTGCTTTGATTGCTTCTTTTCTATGTTAGATAGTTGATATATTTTGGTGACTCAGAGAGACGTCTCTGTGACCATCTCTGCTTTGATGGATATTGCCTTCCTTTGAATTGTTCTAGTACTGCCTTTCTATTTCACTGTCTTTCCTTTTCATCTGCCTGAATTGTCTTTATGGATTGAGGCAACTCATTCTTTGTGACCAGAAGGTGAATGTCAAGGGCAGGATTTGTCTTATCAAACCCAGAAGTTAGAATGCAGATATCCACACCTTAGCAAGTCCTCTGCACTCCTGACAGATACACATCAAAAAAACAGAAGACTTACAGGGTAAGATTAGTCATGTCCTAAAGTAAATATCTAGTGACCCTAAAGTATTATACTCTTCATTAGTCCTTTTATCCCCATTTAATAAAGAGGGAGGTGGTCATGAAAGGCTCAGATGCAGAAAGCTGCATTTGAGAAATCTGAAGTGAGCTGAACATGCAAATATTTTTAAGGTGTTGGCTGATTTTATCCACGTAAATGAAAAGGAGAAAGTGAAGAAAATGTGCATGGTATTAACACTGATATAACTATTTATCATTATTACTAATGAAGTAGTTGGCCTTTTTAGAGAAAAGGCTTTTTTTCTCCTGCTTTTTTTTTCTGTGAATATCCCAAACCATCTTGCTCTCTTTTGTGTTTTAATACTAGAGTTTACAGAGAAAAGCCTGTCTAAAATTCCCAGTAGTAAAGGCCCTTCTCATTCTAACATCTTCAACATCTGTGGGAAGCAAAAATAAAACACAAAAATTAGACCCTGCTAAACCTGGCTCTGTAGGGAGGATTTTACTGGAGTGTGAATAAGTAAAACCATTTGTCCTCATGGACTCATGCTGACTGTGCACGGAGGAGGTTGGGGTTACTTCCCACCCCCACTCAAGATGTTGCTATTAGAATAAGGTTGTCTGTTTACCAGCTTGTTTATATTTCTTTAAAAAAGAATAAATACAGCCTTAAAAAAATCAGTGGAAGTGAATAAGGCGGCAGTATATAAAAAGGATGTATATTTATAATGTTCTCAGAAATAAACCACCAGCTGTTCTTACTATATATTATCCCTGGAAATATCTTAAATCTCATGGAAAAGCCATCAGTGCCCCTTTCTTCATATCTATAACACATTTTTCATCCTACACGACTTGTAGCATTATTTGTTACTAAATTTGTCTGAAATTTTCTTTTAAAAATATTTTTATTAGTTACATGTAACTTCATACTAATATAACTGTGAATGCCCAGTTTACTTTGGGTTTTTTTAGTGGAGAAATGTCGAGAATCTATTTTTAATTAAACAAATGATTTTACTCACTGTTCCTTTTCAGCTCTCCTAAACCCATTCTGGTCAGTCTCTTCTCACTTTCTTAATGATGTGGTTTCAGAGGAAAGCCTTGCCTAAATACCTTACGTGAGATTTTCAGGCTACCTTTGATCTAACAGTTTTACTTTGTGTAGGAAAACAAGAACACTAAAATGAAACCAAATCAGCTGAGAAAATTTTATTTAACCATTTAAAAATATTACTTGAAATGTCTTTCCCGTGTTTCAGTCTTTTGGAATACAAGGCATAGGTTTGTGGAAAGCCACCCAATTTGGATAGGACCTTGGAAAAGCTACAAATTGTACACACATTGAACATCAAATCTCATTTTTAACAGCTAAATATTCTTGGAGTCTATCTCCACTGAGTGTGTACCAATTTCTTGCATCTTTTAGCACTGATCTAATAATGTAAACAAAATCTCTACTAACATTCAGAATTTGTAAATGGTTATTATATGAAGTTTCTGGAAGAGTAAAATTTCTAAAAGCTGGCCAAGACACAGAATAGGGTTAAGCAGTAACAAAAAGTTCATTAACAAGAGGCACAAAATTCCCCAAACTACCCTGAATCTAATTTTTCCCTCCTCTTTTTCTGCCCTTGAAAGGAAAGCACAAAATAAATTGAAAAAAACAATAAAAAAAACTAAATCAATTTCCCTGACAGCAAGCCATGATAGTTCCTCCTTTGCCATCTATCACGTTTGATCCTCTCAGAGTTTGATTCTCAGGGAATTCAGGGTTTTTTCCTTCTATTTTAGTCTCTTCAGACTCCTGTACTGTTCTTATCAATATGGCAAGTTCTTCATTTCAATGATTGAACAGAATTTATCTGTACCTGAGCTTCCAAAATTGTCTGTGTTCTGCCATTCATCAGCTTCAGCATGCATTCTATATAATTGTAACTTTCAGTCTTTTTTTATCTTTATTTTTGTTGTAGAGATATACTTTGTGGTGACCATGTTTCTCCATACAGGCTACAGGCTTTTGTGAGTGCAAGGGTAGTTGTTTGTTTTTCCTAAAGTGCTTCCAGGAAGCAAAGCCATTTCGAAATCTGATTCTTTCTGTAGGAAACTTTCTTCCTGTTTTTCATCTGTAGAGAGAAAACATAATGATTTACATAATTTAGAAAGAAAATGCTTGCTATGTAAAGGACAGTTCTTTCATATGTTAAGCAAGATCAGTCAATTTTTATCATATTTTTGGTTCCATAAAATCACAACACTGTCTTTGAGGAATTCTTTGCAAGTGGAGATACAGGAATAACAAGAGCCCCCTCCACAGCTGCTGCTTGTCAGTAGCATTGCTGTATCAGCAACACGCTTAAACAATCTGGGATGACAGGAATGCTATTTCCTTTCTCTCTCCAGGTGGGAGCCACTCCCCACTCTTTCCATGATTAAAGAGAGTGACCCCCATGTCAGCTGCCTGGGATTCAGGAAATATACCACCTTTTTGTAATGACAGTTTTGGGATTCCAGGTTTTGGTACATGAAAGGGAGTTGTTTGTTTTGGTTTGAGGTTTTTTTGTGAGGGGGGAAGGGAAGAGTGGAGATACAGGAGGGGGGAACTGTTTTTTGTAATCACTGTGTTCACTGGGATAACACTTACCTTGTGTTTAACCAAGAAGAAATACATAGAAACGTGCTAGCTCAGTTATGAACTGCACTGGGGAAGGACCTTTCAAGTGCTTTTCACAAGTAATACCTTGTTGCACATCCCACACAACACACGTGGGTCTGCTCAGTAGCATTCTTTCAAATACAGTTTTAAATCTCCTAAATTGTAAGAGGTACATCAGGTAAAGGATAATCTCAAAAAAAACAAACAAATGATCCACAACTGAGTGAAATCATGCTAACTTCAGTCTTCTGACGTACTGATGACAAAGGAGTTCCATGGGGGGTTACACAATTCACAGATTGACCCACATTTTACCACAAGCATATTGTCTCTGTTCAGTGAAAACTTTCTTCTCAGACCTTGATATATGGTGAATTAGACACAATAAGTTTCATCTCCATACATTACATCATTTGTATTAATTTTTCCAAGAGAAACTTGTATTATACAAAGTATGAATTGGATTTTTAGATGCACTTGAAGTCAACAATAATAATAATAATAGTCATCATCATCAATAAGACAAGAGAGCTGCATTATGTTTATAGTAGAAAATAATGCAACTTGCTAGTAGTAAATAAGCAAAGGAAAGCTGCCTTTCTGAGGACCAAGCGTCCATCCTACACGTGAATCTGGAATTCAGAATTATCTAGTTTGATTGTGTAGCTTTAATGTTCACTATTAAGGACCATGGAGAGATGTCTGGCATCTGACTTAAATGCTAAAAAAGGCACCTTATGATTGCATGAGGTCTCTCTACAAACCTTCAAAGCATCCATCCCTTCTTAACTCTAGGATCAAATGCAAGAGTATTTAATTATAAAAAATGCAGAAGCTTTATTTAGAAGGATTAATCCACTAGGCTTTTAAAGGTAGTTAGAATTCTTATGTAAAAACTGTATCAGCTAGATTTTGTGTCAAAAGTAGTGTGAAAAGATTTTGCAGACTCAGTCAGAAATGTAGCTTAAAAGCCTTAATCTATTTTTTTGATTTATAAATTTCATTTCCTAGCTATCACTTGGTGAAAACCCTGAAAACTGAGGTTGCAAAAGACAGAGCAAATGTTAAGTATAACTGAACACTAAACTGTAGATAGATGGAAAAATATGTCAAATACTTGGAAAAACCATGTAGAATTTAGCGAGTGAATAGAAAGCAACTCAAAGGATCAGCAAAATAAAGCATTTCCTTACTGAAGAAAAAGAGACTTTCTGCTTGAGAAATAGATGTGAATACTTGACTTTATCCCTCCCTCATTGACAAACAAATTACCTCTATACTCATACAGAAAGAGGAAAAAAACTCAGCATTGGTTAGATTTCTAATCTTGTAAACACCTACCTACTAAGATCTCAGAGTTTTTTCTTCTGTTTGAGAATAAATCTTTTGAAGGTTAGAAAGAATAAGGCAGGACACTGGACTTGATAAATGTTTCCAAATTAATCTCCTGTACTAGACAATTATTCTGTCATTGAGCATTTTCCCATAGCTGCAGTGTTATGAAACAGAAAGTATATTTACAACACAATACAGAAGGACTAAAATGAGATACAACTATTTTTTTTGAAGTTGATCTTTGCAAATAAATTGCAAATGTAATACCTCCAAGATGAAACAAAAAAAGTAAACTCAGTTTCTCAACTGTTACTCTTTCATTTCAATATCACTGGACTAGGTTCAGGCTTTACTAATTGGTACATGCCTTTTCCAGAAGTTGGACCAGCAGCCTCACTCTTGCAGCAGCAGGAGGAAGGGTTGCTATGTAACTAATTACAGCTATCAGCAGTGGTTCTGTTTTAAACGGTGTATGAATTAGGCAGTCTCCTAGAAGCACACACAAGTGAATTTGCCATTAACAATGAACAGCTCTGTGAAAAGAGCGCAGTATAAATTTACTTAGTCCATCCTGGGATTAGGCAGACAGCTCTACACTTACTTGGCCTCTGAAGTAAATTTCAGTGGAAAACTTTAGAGGCTTTTCTCCGGCAAAATGATTTTTGCCACATACTTGGTGCCTTATTGCAATACAGACTGTATTCCAATTCCAATTACACTAATGCAAGCTGTGAGTAAGTTCATTGTGCTCACAGGAATTACCCTAGATTTACAACAGTGTTATCTGAGATTTACACTGCTATAAATTAATCTGAAATGTGGCCACATGGTCTAGGTGGTTTTTAGCTTAATAAGAAAAATATAGTTGCATAAATAGTTGATATCTTTCATACTAATTTGGGACCTCCTCACAGCTGCTTGCATACCCATTTATATTAATTTACTACACCAGAAACGTGTCCAATTAATAAGAGAGGTAATTCACTCACTGTCATGATTACCAAAACTTTTTCTTTGCCATTACACCTATCCCTACATAATATTTATCTCCCTGAAATGTTTGGTACTGATCTTAACACCTTAAGGATGGTGGAGGTTTGTTGTATCATGGCATCTTGTTTTTAAGGCTACTGAAGTAGCCAGTTTTTTTCATAGTGATGGTCAAACTAATCTGGGCTGTGGATTAGAACTGATCTAGTCAGGAAATCACAAATTGCACATTTTCAAGGAACATGAGTAGTGGAAAAAGACTGTAAAATTAATTAAAATTGTGACATAGGTCTCTCAGTAATTCTAGATTTTGTTTAAAATCTTATTCCTGTTTGGGATCTAGAATTTTTGCAGCCATAGGAACAACTAGGACAAGCTACATTTTCTTTTACATAAAATAGATTGCTTCTGAAACTTCAAGGAAATTAGAAATGCCCTCTACCTCTCTTCTTGCACTGTCCAGTGGGGTTTTTGCTAGCTCTTTCATAGGAGAATTTTATATAATTGAAGTTGCAGAAGAAAAATCATGCAAATTATGATTGTACTGAATTAAGCTGTTCTCAGCTCTATTAGTGAGCTAAGGCCAGGTTGAGTTGGTTCCCAGAGGCCTCATTGTTCACTCTTCTAGGCAATAAAATAGTTGCTCCAGAGTCATTACTGTATATGAGACAAGTTGCTGCAGCTCCCCTCAATGAGGAACCCGGCCCAATGACTTTATAGCAACAAATCATTCAGTTTCTACACAGATAATTTAACTCTTGCTCTTCTCAGTCCCACAGAATAAAACAAGAGTTATGTTACTGTAAAAAAGTGCTTTCCTAATCTTTCTGTGGTGAAAATGTCCTTTCTAAGAGATAACATTCAAGCCACTGTATGGCAGAATTAGTGTGTCAGACTATACATTCTGGTTTATGATATGTTAAACTATGTACTCCAAAATAAAGAAACAATGTGCACCAAACCCCAAACCTGCCTTGAGAAAAAAAGGATTAATAAGGAAAAAAATAATAGGAAAAGAAAGAAAAAAGTCAGTTCTAAATGAAATGTTTAACAGGAAATGCAGATTACTTGTCATCACCTTGAACACTGTATAACTACTTGCACTTGTACAAAGTTGAGGTTTAATGTTACAACTTAGGTTTCTAGGAATATAGTACTTTGTGTTGTCATAGATTAGTTATATTGTGAAGCAGAATAATAAAATATTATGCACCCATAAATTCCTGAAATTTTGAATTTTGAACTTCTTTGTTATTTCTTTATTAAAGGGAATGAATTTAGAGAAATGCAATGGAGTGAAAAGCCCTTTCACTTTAGTGCTTTGAATGGTACTAAAAAACGTTTCATTTTCTGATCCTTACAGACAGGGAAGTATGTTAAGATACCAGTGAACTTTGTCTTTTTGTCAGTGGAGCAGTGAAACAAACAAAAAACCCTTTTCTTTGTCTCAAAAATATATGTACAAAACCACAAATATACTGTATTTAAGTAAGTTAAATTCTTAATCATGCCTTTTTAACCCTGAGGTAAGAAGTCTAGAAGGCAGAATGGAGGAATATTACTTTTGTTCCTTTTATCCTTGCTGAAGAAAAAGATGTAGAGAGAGTTCAAGGATGGAAAAACACCTTTGAGTTATACTGTATTGCTGCACATTAATCTGGATTTTCATTAGGGTGTTCTCATTACTACTTTTTCTTTCATAATTTTTACTATTATTAATATTAATAATAATTTTATTATAATTTTTTTCCTGTTAGTTTCCAAGGCCGGGTCTACATATCTATATACATACAGATATATGGTGGTGGAGTTTTTTCCCCTCTTTTCATACTATTTGCAAAAATGCTAAGAGGGCTACACTCAAACTGCTCCAGAAAACAAGAATTAGCAAGCGCCTAGCCAATTTACTGTATCCAAATGCTTAGTCTGCTTGCATATTGTAAAACTTCCACCAATTTCCAAAGCACAGACAAAGTAAAATGTTAGTCCTGGCTATTCATTGGAAAAGTGACTACTCCTGGAGGAAAAATTGTAATTGAAATTAAACAAATGGGGCAAACAAAAGCAATTGCAAAAATTACCAAGGGCCACATAGACACTCTCAAGATAGCTTGGGGATGTTGCAATTCTGAACAAATCACTACTATGCCACCTCATGAAAATAAACAAAACACACTGTGGCTCTTGTACCTAAATCAGGTGGGAAAGAGTTGGTACTAGACAATTAAAAAACCACATTTGCTAATTAAATTATAATGGTACTTACTCCAGCTTAGATGTCATCCCTCAGGTAGCAAGGACTTGATTGACTACATAGCTTATGTTGGTTAACCTGATAGAATAAACTGTGCCAGAAAAAATATGTTTTCTCTTTATTTAGTGAGTGTAAATATGCACATTTTTGAAAAAAGCCCATGTATATTATATCAGAAAAAGATTGTGATATAGATGTGATGCAAACACTTGTAAAGAACTTGAAAATATTTAGAAAAAATAAAGTTTAAGCATAATTTTTTTATCATTATTTAAATTGCAATGTCCAATACCCTTTATGACTCTGGCTTTCTAGTAGAGTTATTAATTTACTTGTATGATTTCTTTTTCCCCCTCTTCACAACAATATTAACTGAAGACTAAACAGGTACACACACAATACAAAGCTGGGAGGAGCTGACAACTACCTTGAAGGCAGGGAGGCCTTGCAGAAAGACCTTGATAAATCAGAGGATTGGGCAATCACCAACCATATGAAGTTCAACAAGGGAAAGTGCTGCATTCTGCACCTGGGATAGGGCAAACTNTGCATGTTGTGTGCAGTGATATTAAGCTATCAGAGAGTGTCCAAAAGATGACAACAAAGGTGGTGAGGAGGAGAAGCCATATGGGGAGAAGCCATATGAGGAGAGGCTGAGGTCACTTGGTCTGTTCAGCCTGGAGGAGAGAAGACTGAGGGGAGACCTCACTGCAGTCTACAACTTCCTCGTGAGGGGAAGAGGAGGGGTAGACACTGATCTCTTCTTTCTCATGACCAGTGACAGGACACATGAAAATAGCCTGAAGATGTGTCAGAGGCAGTTTTGGCTGGATATTAGAAAACGGTTCTTCATCTAGAGGGTGGCTGGGCACAGGAAGAGGCTCCCCAAGGAAGTGGTCATAGCACCAGCCTTACAGAGTTCAGGAAGTATTCGGACAATGCTCTCAGCCACATGGTGTAACTCTTGGGGTATCCTGTGCAGGGCCAGGAGTAAGACTTGATGATCCTTTTGGGTCCCTCGCAACTCAGCATATTCTTCAGTTCTGTGATTCTGTGAATATTCCACAGATAATGTGTTATTATTATACCTACCTTATGGGCAAGGAGCTGATACTCAGAGGATGTGAGAGGTGGATTTATCATACATCACAGCTGTCTATTTATGAAACACAGTGCAAACTTCAGATGATCAGAATATGTACTTGATTGCTATTTCTTGCATACTGAAGGGCCTTAAGTCCTTGGTATTAAAATTTTCCAAGTATCCAAAAAGTATATTTCTTGGCAGATCCAGAAGTCTTTTTGGTGCTTAAGAAATTGATAGACTACCTTATGCTCAAGGTCCCTAAGGAACTACAAACTAAATATCTATCTTCCTATTTCATTCATGTACTTGCTCTAGTAGGTGTTCCCAGAAAAAGCCTGCTAAACCACACTGTGTGCAAGAAACAGATGCCAGCTACAGTGCCATTACTATCTTCTAGGAAGGCAATAAGAGCAAAACTGTCATTCATATAAGAGAAATTTAATTTCCCCTTCTCACTGGGGTAGCTTGAAGGAGTGCCTCTGAAACACTGGAGTATGCAATAGCACATAACATAAAATATACAGTACATTCAGATGAGATATTTTGTCCTTTCAAATTTAATTCAATTTATACAGAGTAATTAGAAAGAATAAAAGTAGGAAATTACAGCATGAATACAGGAGTGGGTGCAAACAGGCTTAAACACAGAGTGCCTTGAAGGCATGGGTATGCTGCTGTTGTGCTTTGCCCCATAATCCCTAGACTCAGGCTGGTTCAACACAGCTGCCACAGGACACTAGTACAGCTACCTTGATAGCAACTGGTTTTGTTCCTATAAACTGGTGATTATTCTACTTTCTAGGGGGGCTACCTCACTGTCTAGTATTTTCTTAAATCAGAATAAATTTTTGAGAATTAAGGAATTGATCTGAGTCTCATGATTACAGACCATAAAATGATTGTCCATGACTGTCCAAAAGGAATTTATTTGGTTTTTTATTTGTATCTGGGGCAGAAAAAGACTGCAAATTGTGAGTAGATGAACTATGTTTTCTTTAGAGTTATGAAAATGTCAAATCCAATATGTTTAGCCACCAACTAAACAAGAGGGCATGTCAAAAGGAGAAAATATACATCACAAGTTCAGGAGTCACTGTAAAAATCAAGTTTACAGCAGTGATTGCTTTAATTAAGATAGACATTGCCAAGCATGTTACAGAATAAGAATTCATTGCAGACCATATGAACTTTCTGAGATTTCTCAGGTCTCAGCATGTGCCAAGTGCTTTCCTAGCACACACTAAGACTCGGGTTCTAGTGCACTTCCATCGGGGGAAAAAAAAAATCAATGACCTACTTTTGGCAACATAGAAAAACAGTCACTTAGAACTTGAGTAAACTGATCCAGCTGACCATCTCTACATATAATTGTCCTTCAGCACTGATAACTAAAGCTCTAATTCCAGTGGGGAAAGAACTCACTTGAAAATCTAGACATGGGCTTTCAAAATGTCAAAATGTAAAGCTAAAAAAAAAAGCCAAACAAAAAGAAGTGAGCTTGCAAATGCTATTTTTGCTGACAGCTTTAAAGAATAACAGTTCTTTTGACCTTGACAATTATCAGTTCCCTATCTGACTCTTCTTTTTTTTCTGTGTGTTTTGCCAGGTTTTACAAAGTTTCGACACTAAGGAAGATAAACGACAGTGAATGGTATCAGGTGTCCTGCAGTATTTTCTGCAGTGCCCAGGGGTTCCACTTGGTTTTAGTATACTCAGCACAGAGATAGGCTGTGCTAAGCATTTTGCTGACTTTGTAGACAAGGTGCTGGTGCAATTATCATCTGTGTAATTTGCCTTCTGGGACAAAATTTGTTAGCCAAATATCCCCCCTTCGTTCTTTTTTAGTAAAGCTGAGTAGCTTTGACAGAAACCAAAACACTGACCAAAATTATTTCTGCAATTCTACTGTCCTCATTTCAATGAAAAAGATATTTCAAAGTAGCTATCAAGGAAAAAAATCAATAAGAATCTTTCTTTTTCAATATTCCTGTCTGAGAAAAAAAAACCAAAACAAACCAAAACTAAAACCCCCAGAAATATTAAAACTGTAAAAATAATAAACTGGAAAAATGTATCAGATTCAATGAGAGACTGAAATGCATACATCAGCCAATAATTTACTCAATAAGTTTTGCTGATATCTTAAACTGTGAAAATAAGATTAAAAAAATAAAGCAAATGAAATAAAATCTACTGTGGATCTGAAAAATCTTTAATGTTACAGGCAAAAAGCATCCCATGGAGGTTGGGTCTCCATATTTCATAGTATATGTGCTTTTATAGATAATTTCTAGTGCTATGTTTTCTCAAGTAAATTCTAGCTCTATCCCAAAAAGCTTTGACCTCCTATTTAACCCAGAGATCATTTCCTGCCATAGTTTAGGATAAGAAATATGCAGAAAGAGTTTTATGGTGTATAAATATCACTGTCCAGTTGCACTACAGGTTTGGAACTATTACAAACGACTTGAACTGAAAAAAATGAACACAAAAAGACTAGTTATGGTTATGAAATTACTTGAGTGACACACATAAACAAGAGAAGAGGCAAATCCAAGGGCCATATTGTATGGACACAGCTGATAAATCTTACAGGGATCTAGCTCAGTGGGTGCAAACCAGTCTAAATATCACTGGTTTCATGATCCCTGTCCCAAACAGATGAATTTGGTAGTATTGATGCAAATGCTTCTCTCTTAAGCTGATTTCTCTTGTGTATAGGCATTTCATCTGATGTTTGCCTCAGTTTATCAGAGGTGTAAAACTCAGAATCCTTTCCTGCAAGCAAGAATTGTATCCATTTTTAAAAGAAAAAAACTAAACAAACAAAAAAATCTTGACTCTTTTCTCTAAACAGATAAATTATGCTTATGTTTTACATAAGTCTATTTAATTCAGAAGTGGATGGTCACCTGAAACTGCTGGAAATCTCCCACAGAGCAGCTTTATCAAACCAAATGCTTGGTAGGTCTGAAGGTAGAAAAACTTCCATTCTTCCTATATTGTAGATGAAAAACATTGTAGAACTGGTTAGTCAGAAAACTAGCACAAGGATTGTCTGAAGGAACAGAGAATAGGAAAAAAACTTTTATTTTTCAGCTTAAGTGTGGAAATTAGTAAACAAATATGTACTGACTTCTTGAGGGGAGCGGAAATGCATTGCTCCACTCAGCATGCTCTAAGAAAGTTGCCATTCACACCCTTTATGAGATGGCAAAACTTGACAGTATAGGTTCCGGAGCAGATGGGGCTTTGGAAGAAAGCTGGGTCTATTGACTCAGTAGGTGGGAACTAATCACTAAGTTTCTCAAATAAGAGAAACAAAACCAGATTTAAAACGATAAGGTAGATAGGAAATTCTGAAGGTAACATGGGGAGGGTTGCAGCTTAATTCTGCAGTGTCTTAATTCTGGATTAGTTTCACTAAATCTTTTACTGTTTACTGGAGCATCAACAGCTTATGTGTCAATATGTGATATTTATTTGATTGCAAGAAGCTAAAACCACAGTTGGTTTCAGCATCTGTAGTATAAAATTCACATTCTGTCTTTCACAGACATGAGGTAAGCTCACGCCTCACTTGAAGTCATGACTATGTGAGCTCTGAGTCACGTTATGTAACAAAACTACTATTCAAGTCAGTAGAACTGGGACTCATCTCACCTAGCTTCTGGAATGTGATTAATCTGCCCTGGTTTGGATGCCAGCTTTAGGATGAGATGAATCACCTTGTAGTTATGCCTGTTTCTCTCCACAGACTGCAAAAGGACTCACAATAAGTTTTTCAGGTGCAGCTTTCTACTCTATGGATGACTAAAATTAGGTGAGATAAACCTCGTTTGAGTTTCAGTAAAAGTTATGGTCAAATGAAGTACAGGCAGCAGAGGGTGCAAAGACAATCTTTTTGCTTGCTGAATCCTTGATGAAAGTAGAGGTTTTATCAATATATCTTCTAGCTAGATTTTTGAAAGAGGTACTGGAAAGCTTCTGTCTGAAAAAGAAAAGGGCAAAATATAGTAGTAATAGAATACAATCCTTGTGTGAAATAATGGTTGGGTTTTTTTCCAGGACGCTGTCAGCCTTAAGTAACTGTCAGCAAAGGCTTAGAGTTTTGAAGGAGGATCAAAGAGAGTTGGCATATTGCTTAAAATGTGTATGTTTCTAATACATCACAAGAATTCAAATGGCACTGACTACAACATATTTAGTGCCTTACCACGATATGTAATAGGTGTTAAGTTAGACCATTTGGTTTCATTTTGGGGTTTTGATTTAGAACATTCCAATTTAGGCATCACCATGCTGAACACTGGTTTCTGATCTAGTTGAATTTCTTTATTCATCTCACTGTAATTCTGTTTTTCCTACTGTACTTTGACCTACAGCGAGACCTTACTGAAAGAATAAAAGTTGAAGGGATTGAAGGATTCTCAATCAATTGACAGATTGCCATCACCTTCACAGTAATTTTCAATTCTTATGCATGAATCTCATGTCAGAGCATAAATATATTTATTACAAAAAAATGTAATAAAAATTCATTGCTAGCAGAACGCATGCATAATGGTTTTGAAATATAGAAGTTGTTGCCCAGAGAAAAATGCTTTGTATATAGTGCATGTAGCTATACATATGTACACATATACACACGTGCATACATATGTTTATACGACTGAAGGATGGAGGGAAACAGAGACATTTGTTATGAATTACAAATGAATGTTTAATCTTGACAAGGCTTTACTTGCTTGAGAATCAAAACCTGGTTCCTCAAAAAGCAAATTATCAGAAAGATTCTCTTTTGCTGCTGTCATTAACAGATAGACACTGACGACAGTTTAGCTTGGTTTCAGCATCGCTCTTGGGCCACAGCTGCTTGCCAGGCAATCTAAGTACCACTTGAACGCTCAGTTGCAGATTGACCTTGTGGTAATTGAGGTTATGAAAAGGCTCTTGTTCTCTAAAATCTCAAATGAACACCTCTCCCTCTGGGAGACAGCAGGATATTCAGCAATAGCAGCCCTGCTGAACCTGCGAGATTCTTTCTGCCGCTCTGGTCAGTGCTGAGGTCAGGATGAGAAACAAATGCCTGTGATGGGGTATAAAGAATGTAATGGAGTAGCAAGTCAAAATGAAATTATCTGGGCTGCAATTATTTTCCTTTAATTACACCCCATTCTGCCACCCCAAAAAGGCCTGCTATGTATTTGAAAACATAATTTTAACACTTTTCTCACTGGTATCGGGAATGCTTTGTGTTCTTATTCTTGATTTTATCCATATTTTTCCTTAAAATAAAAAAAGGAAAAAAGGAAAATGATGACAGGTTAAGATCTCATTTCTTTAGAGAACCGTCTGCTGAAGTTATCAATTACTTCACTTTGCAGCATGAGCCAGCATCTGAACATCTCTGCCCCTGCCAGTAATTAACATTAGAGTCAATGGGAATTAATGTTGAGGCTTTCAGAGGAAATGGGGATAATTAAACTAATCACAAGAAGTACACAACAATTATTGTTATAATTTTAAATCTCAAGCCAATTAGCTACGCTAGCCACTCTCTTTGGCAAAAGCTCACTATTTATGGTAGCTAAATATAAGATTAAAATTAGTGATGGCAGAACATCTTTTAGCTACTCAGAGTAGGTCAGGACTTTTTGTTTTCATTTAAATGTTGTATACAAAATTAAGAAAAGACACTCCAGTGGCAAAACCCTTTTTAACAACCTGTTAATACTTATTGGGCCTGAATCCCCTACTGGAAATACAAAACAGAAACTCTGAAGAATGAACACCAGGATTTTAACAGACTGTCTTGTCTGAAGATTTTGATCCATTTAACAAGTGTACTAATATGCATTAATCAGTCTTAGGTGAAGTTGTCACTGTAGAGGACCAGAGTTAAGCATGCTTTGTCCCAAATATTCTGAGTATTGCTTTAGGAAAGGTGTGATCAGAAGAGAGGGTCCTGTGGAGCTGGGGCAGTGCTATGCTGAGCAACTTCCCACTCCACCCCGAGACTTGTGCCCAGTCCCACTCCCAGCTCATTTCCTGGAGGAGGGCTGGCTGTCTGTGCAGGAACAAAAGACTGTGAAAAATTTAGTTCATATAGGAGGCATGCACCAGGTTAAAAGCAAAAGGGAGCAGATTGGGCTGCCTCATGTTCTTTTTTCCTCTTTTTCACTCTCATTGTTTGTCCCAGCACCCAAGAGGACCAAGGAGGGATTTAAGGACTGGTGGTGTTCTTTGTCCTCTCTCTCCTTTTTCTTGTTTTCTTCCCTTGCTTTGTATAGGCAAAGCACAGACATCATATTCTACCCGATACTCCATACTAAACTTTCTTGTGGGAGTGTGGAGATTTTGTGCTGTGGCTTGTGAGCCAGCACCTTTGAGCAGTTTGCTGTGGGAGTTGGGAACTTATTGAAGGGCACTGTACAAAATGAAGGACTTGTTAGCCACTACTCCTGAGGAAGTGAGAATTTAAGGGCTTGTTAGACAAAACGTCCCCAGTCTAAATAATGGGCTGGTGGCTAGAATTAAGGCAACTATACAGTAAAAGCATAAGAGCTCCCTGATGTGTTCTGGTGTTCTCATTCAGCTTTACGAGAATGTGAACATAATGTCTCCCATCAACGGGTCATGACAATAACTATCTTACTTTAACTGATAGTTTATTTAAAGTCGTTTATCTTAAATGCAGGTGGGACAAAATTTTGTTGTGAATGGTAATTTCATTAATCAGCCTTACCCTCTAGGCTATATTTTCAGGCAGTCATGTCATAACTTTAACAAATATTTGCTTGAAACATATATTACTATTCAATTTAATGCAAAATGAAATACAATCATTAGCAAAACAAGAATGTAAGGATCAGAGCAGTTGGATATCATGGTGCCTAGGATACAGAGCAAGCAATTATCTTTCCATCACTACAGCTGCCTCCATATAGGCAAAAAATTTAGATTTTTTATTCTGTAAAGTACTGCCACTGTAACTTTTAATCTAAACCACAATAAGAAATGACCACCTGAATTTGTGCATGAGACCTTGGAGTATGCAACTTCCTTTGCTTTCTTATTTTAGCAGGAAGCAGGTGCTACAAACATCATCTTCTCTCTTTCCTCTGCTCACCCTCCTTCCTATTTTTCAGTTAAGCTTTAGTGAAAGGTTGCTCTGGTCAAACGTTCTAAATGGAGAGCACTTTGTTGGTACACCTGTCTGCATGCATTCATGTATGAAATAACATCGAAATATTTCAGGAGAACAACCACTTTTTTCAGTTTTCTGGCAGAACAGAAGAATTTTCATTGTTATATTATACTGATCTTGACAGAACTGACACTAAAATCCATTCCAAGTCCACTGACAGAGGAGGGATGCCCCTTGTTTTGCTGGAGGTGGTCTGAGATTAGGGTTTGAATTCTTTACAGCAGAAGTATAAATAAACTTATGGCACCTTAATGTCAGATATAAAGATAATAAAGCTAGTTTTATCCAGAAATATTAATGATTCTTTTTTTTTCTTCCTAACTGAAAGGGCATGTTACACAAAGGGGATTTTTTTTAGTTAAAATATTAATTTGGGTGGTTTTTTACAATATTTCTTTACAAAAATTATTTTTTCTTCTTCTTTCTTTTTTACTGGCTCATGTTTTCCAAAAGACTTTTATTCATTTCCTGTTTAAAATTGACATATTATGACACATTTCACGTGTTAGCTTTTATTTTCCTTCCTGCACTGCTGCTTCCCTAAACCTTAGAGAAGCTCTAACATTGCTTTTCTAAAAAAATTAAATGTTAATTTTTCCAAGATAGCATCTATTTTCCATGTGAAATTTTTTAGCTTTCTGTCAAATTCTGCTGAAATAGAGCAAGCAGAATACATATTCTAGTTCTAAATTATAGCCAGGCAACTATTATCTATGAAGAGCAAAAATTGCACTTCATTGTGTCGATCAGAATCCAGCCTTCATTTCTTACATTTAAAATCCCTCTCTCCCTCTCCCAAGGAACATGTTCTATCCCAGTTCACAGAATAAACACCTTTCAAGATAAATATTCTTTTGCCATTTTTTGTTTGCTTCTACCATGTTCTAAATCAGCCTATGAAAGAGTCAACATTTAGTTCTGAAGTGAAGAAGAAAAATGGCCTTGTTCATTATTATAAAAAATAGTAAAAGGTTCCTCCACCACATGGTCGTGTTATCAGTTTACACACTGAAGCATGTTGCAGGAAATTATGAATGAAAAGATAATAAAATGGTTTTCGACTGTCTCAGTAAAACATGCATGCTGCCAACATTTTTGTCATCAATAATTCTCTCATAAACATGGGGCTCTTCTTTCATTATGCAGGCTGTCATGCTTTATTGAACCACATAATTTCACCAAATTAAAATAAGCAGTGTGTCGTTTCCTCCCCCTTCTGTTTTTCTTAGCTGGACTAGTGCCAGTAACGATGTTTAGAGTATCCTAAGTGGACATCCAATTAAATATTCATTTTTATGCACCTCTTTGCAGTAAAAAATACAGTAACTCCTGCTGATTTCCTTTGTGAATACCAAGATGTGCTGTATTTATCTTTTTTAAATTTAATATATGGTAAACAGTCTAGGACTTGCAGTTAAGGAGGCTGGAAAAGGTTTAAGTTTGTTAAAATGGGCAAAAGGATAGGAGACTATGCAAAACAGTTTACTGATATCAAGCCAGCAACATAAACCGTTCAGCCTTTCATAAGTAATTATGCTGCAAATCACTACATAATCACTCATCTGCTACTGCAGCAGGTTTCTGTTTGGGCAACTCATCTCAAAGTTTGTTTTTTCCTTAAAAAAAAAAAAAAAAGAAGATGGCTCCATAATTTCATGCACACAAAATCCAAACTAGAATTATATTCTATCTGCCGTATACCATTTGGAGGAGAAATAGATCTGGTCCAGCCATGGTGGCAGCCACCAGTCTACATTTGGCAATATAGACATCAGCGGGTGCTTGCAGCAACACATGCATTTCATTTTAAGACGTTATATTTTTTGTTCATTTTATTGCACTGAAGTATCTCTAGGCATAAATATTGGACAGAGATGGTTTCATGGAAAGAAAATCAGGGTTGGAGAAATGATTAACAAAAGAATGAAAGGATTGTTGAACTAGTGAACAAAAGGAAAGACTAGTGTAAATTTTCAAAAGGGTTTACAGTCATGACTAATATTTTCAGCATAAAATGGCTTTGCTTCACACACACAATCATAAAATAATGGCAATAATAAGTGCTAGTACTTTGTCAGATCCTGCTATGAGTCACCTTTCTGAAGTTTTCTTTATAAATAATGTCAAAAATGTGCCATATGACAATCATTGGAGTCATAAGTTTTCTTCATGCTTAGGTAAGATGCTATTGATCAGGAATGAAAGGGATCACAGATTTACCATATTATCACTTTGTTCCCCATTTGTTCACATCCATTAACAGCTTTTAGCTTGTAACTGAATTTCATTTTCAGAAAGATTAAAACACAGATGGATAATCAGAAAGGGAAAGCTCAAGAAGATCAGAAGAATCTCTCTTTAGAACGTCAGTTATGACATGATTATCACAAGTCCTGAAGTATAGAAATTCAGGGCATTTTGAATCCAAAAGAGGATAGGTTTCATTCAGTTTCATTAGAAAAATCTGCTTACATCTTCTGTTTATACCAGGAACTTCTTTTGAGGTCCGGCCCTGTAGGAATTAAAATTACTGAAAACAATCACTTGCTTTCCATAATAGTGAAGGGTTTATGTAGATGCTTAGAGTTCAGCATCTGCTCAGAAGATTTGAAAGACTTTATTCAAAATGGGACAGGAATACTTCCTTTGCATGACTCCTATTGTCATACTGAATACCTTAAGATGATTAAAACTTTTCTTCTCAAGAAAATTCTGTGATAGATGCCAGTACTTTCACTGCCATTTTACTGCACAGATGAAAAGCAGAACTAAATTGTCCAAAGCAACAAAAGAACTCTCCAAAAGGTACTTAGTTCTCAGTTTACTGTATTACATTACACATTTACATGAAGTTTTGGTGAAATTATGTTCTTCTACCTATCTATGATACATTAAATAGGAACATTATATATGTGGTTTGTTCTGATAGTACCTATGAACCCTGTTCTACCGAAATATAACTAATAATAGAAAAAATTATTATGATTTATTTTTATTAACTGATTGAACATGGATTTAAGTTTTGGCTCATCCTACATTTAAAAAATGCAGAAAGATTATGATAATTTGCGAGTGAGAAAATCAGTGAAAATTAGTGGCTGCTGAAACACAGTTGCTGTATTGTGTATCTGTAAATTACCTTTCATTATGGAATGACACCACATTCCTTTTTCCTATACCACAAAAGGAATAAAGTAGAAATTAATTTTGAAGCCTGTTCCAATATTCTCTCTTGATGGATTTGTCCTGTTTGAGATGAAAGCTCTCTCACAAGCTGAAGATTATAGACGAGATAAATAAATTTCTCTCTGTAAGTTTATGCATATAGTCACCATACAGGTAAATAATAGGGCATTATGTAGCTATAATTTTGTTAACTAATAGTTACTCTGTGTTTTCACAACTCAGTAAAAATATTATACAATTGTTACCTTATTTTTCTAACTTGATTAATTAACAATATTTAGTGACTTCTTTATAGATTTTAGACTTAGATATGTAATAGAAAAGTGACAGCACAACTCTCTTTGAAACGCTGTAAGTTATGCTACAATTTTCAAGCAGTACTAATTTTATTTAAGGAACTAGAAATTTAAGTAGATCTCTCCACAGTACAATGCAGAGGGATTCCTTTATACAATGAAGTAATTTGAACACCTCGTATAGTTTTAAAAGCATTATAAAGGTATCATTAAGAATATGAATCAAAGCTCAAAAACGGAAAGAACCTTTGGATCATCCCTTGCATTGGGAAAGTTTCTTTACCAGAGCTCACAGAGTAACAGGCCTTGGGTTTTTACAGCTTGCGTGTTTATTTATTTATTTATTTGTTTCTTTGTTTGTTTGTTTGTTTTGCCTTTTGTGGTTTTTTTTATAATTATCATTATCATAAAAAACTCATCTAAATTATGAAAAATACTTCCAGAAAAAATGTCTATTTATGTAATTTTTGTTATCTCCTATAAATACACATATAAAATATCTAGTTAACTTTGAATTTTAATTACCTCAAAAAAAACCTCTTGGAAAAAAAAAGGCACAACAAAAATCAATAAGGCTTTCTATATTAAAGGAAATATTCAGAAATGAATGCAAAATGAAGAGTAGCAATGATAACAGGGAAAATTCAATATTATTCTTTCTTTTGGCAAAGAATGATACCATCACAAAAGCTGTGAGAGAAAATGGACACAGAAAAATTGAGTCCTTAACCAACTTCTCTCTGCTTTTGAACTCAACAAATTAATCCTGGTCAAGCAATACCCATGATTCAATTACTATTTTCTTGATCCTCTGCACCCTACTGAAAGGGGGGTTTTATGTCATTCAGCTTCCTCTTAAGCCTCCTCCATTTTCTATCAGCACTTGATTTAACAATCATTCTTCAAAAACATTTTTGCAAAGCCCTCTCTAGGGGTTTTAACCTTGCCTCTTGGGTGAAATGTTGGAATAAGAGTAATGATGTCTTATTAAAGCTAGTCCTAACAAGAACAGCTCATCCTCGCCCTGTGATGCCCTTCAGAAACACAATGCTAATGTAAGAGAGAGGCTCTTCCTAGCATGTAATGCTAACTTGAGTGTTCCCAGACAGTCTCCTGTTTATTTTCTCATTAAGAAATGTTCACTTATCTTTATATTGTTGTTTTCATCACTCTTAAATATTTGCTTCTCTATTTCTTTGCCCTTGGGGAAAAGGACAGAAGTGACTCAGATGTTGTCACAGATGCAAAATAAAGATGACAGTATGTAGTACCAGGATGCATTTGAATTATAAAAAATAGCATCAAATTTGTAAGGAAGGAGTTTCCTTTCTCGTATTGTGTGGCAAAGTGACAATGTGATTTTTCCTTTCCACTGTATTGCATGCAATTTTTTGTTATTCAAAATGATAAAAACCAAAGCACAAGGCATTTTTGTTACTTTTTTTGGTGCTGTGAAAAAAAGCTTACCTAACTACTAGGCATGTTGATAACATTGATTAACACTCATAAATGCCATTCTTTTATTGCAGAAGGCCTTGACGTTGGCCAGGTGTAATTACCCCTTCATAAATCCATGATTATCACCCCTAGTCATTTTCTTGTCCTTAAGACTTTTGGAAATAGTTTCCAGGATTATTTATTCCATCACTTTTACTGGGATTGAGGGGATAGTGACCAGTCGGACTGAGGGTGAAACCACTGGATCTTCCACGAGCTTGACCCTCATCCTCAGGACCATGTTGTCGCAAATAATTCATCCCTGGTCTCCTGTAGCTGTGTTGATGCCCATAAAGAAGAGTCTGAAGGAAACAGGGCTTGAAAAAATTAGATTCCTGCTGCACAGGTTTCCTCCTCTATTTATGGAGTAGTAAGTGCCATTAAAATTTCTTGAGATCTGATTGACACTGGTGCTTTGAGCCCTCAAATTTATTATATAGTGGTTATTACTATAGTTAAAAAAAATGGTTATCTCATATTATGGCAGTGATATATAGTTGATTTTGAGCATTACATTTAATATAATATCCCACGCACCAAAACATGCATTATTATGGTGCTGTCATAGGTACTTGGACACGTGGTATAAAGAGAGTTCAAATAGTCTTAGAAACCTAACATCTTGAAACACTTTCACATTCTTACTGGAAAAAAAAGAAAGAAAAAGTGATTTTCAGTCCAGCAACCTTATTTTCTTGCCTTGTTACATTCAGAGAAAACATTTATTCAGAATTAAAATTCTTGTATAGATAATTTGATATTCTTCTATGACAGGGTCACTCACCTAGTGGACGGAGGAAATTCTGTAGTTTTTCTGGATCTTAGTCAGGCTTTTGACACTTTCCTTCGCAGCATTCTTCTGGAGAAGTTGTCCAGTGTTCCAGTTCTAGAAAAGTAGCGATGAGACAGTTGCATTAGATGATGGTTATAGGTCTCTCTCAAATGAACTTGCCTGTTTTATTTTATTTTTCTAATTAAGTCTACCATCTTAAAATGACCATAAGTTTGTGGTAGTTTTGATCTTGTGTTTTTCTCTTGAAAATGAAAAAAACCCCAATTCGTATTAAAGAATGAGGTCCAAAAATTGTCAAAGATAGAAGTTGCATTTTGTTTCAGTGCTGAATCCTTCTAGCAGCTTCCCTGCAAAACAGTTAGGGTGTGGGTCCATCATCTTGACAAACTTTTGGACCTGGAGAAGTTCCCGTAGCCCCACTGGTTTAAGACACTTCTCTTTGCTGTAGTTTGAGTTAGAGGTAGACAAACAAGTACTGCAAAATCTGACTTAGTAAATCAATTGTTTGGGTTTTTTTTTTAATATATTAAAAAAAGTGAGAGAAAAGAATAAAAAAAACAATCACACTAAAAAGACGGGGGAAAAGGGCAGTAGCATGGTCAAAGTCATCACTGCAATTAAGGATGCTGCAGATGCTTCCTTCAGATATCTCCAGATGTGCAAGCAAACTGTCCAAGTTTGTGTCAGGTCAGTGACACCTAGAGAGATTGTAAAGAGCCAAAATATGATTGCTTCCTTTCAGGTAAGTTAAACAGCTCCCTAGCCTCTATTAAATATTTTCACCTCATCTCCATCACCTTTGAGTGGAGCTTAGATAACTAGCTCATATCTAGGGTGTTCTGCTTTAAATGTCTATATTTCAGACCTCAAAATCTTACCTGGACTGTTGTTCATTACTTGTCTGAAACTGTTGCTGACAGAAGTGTCATCCAGGTTCTTCTCTGTTGTTGGCATTTCATATTCTGAAATGGTGACTAAGACTGGGCAAACTGCTGGCATTTCAGGAGATAGAGAAAGTGAAAGATGTGACAATAATGACTGTTCAGTTTAGATTTTTGGTAGTAATATGGGGGGTTTTGTTAGTTCAGGGGTTTTGGGTGGATTTAATTTTTTTTAACTATTAAATTAGAAATACAAAAGGTGTTACTAAAACTGTAACATATCATCCTTTTCTGTGTTCATGATTAGGCTCTCATTTTAATATCTTTTAATCTTGCCTGTTTCCTGTACTATTCTATTTTTAAAAATTCTCTTAGTGCATTTTTTGATTACATTAAAATAAGGCTTTTGTTCGTTCCTTATTTTTTTTTTCTTACTCTATATTTTTATTTCCTTTTTAAAGCATTTCATATAATGGGCAAACAGTCTGAGCTAAATGTTTTGTTACTTCAAACATTTTGTAATATGCAGCTTTACCCTATAAGTTTCTTAGCTCTTCCCTCCATTCCTCCAGTTTTTGAAAATATAAGTTCGCAGGAGTTTCAAAAAATACTATCTTCATATGTAGTTTTAAAATTCAGCCCATATATGTTTCCAGTGTGTGACAAACCTGTCTTTTGTAAGTTCCCTAGGCCACCTGAATGTGTTTCCTTGTTTTTCATGTGCCACATTAGGTTTAAGATTCTATAGAATGCTAGCAGATGGAGTCAACACATGGTTTGACACTTCTTTTACTGGGGATTATGAACTATTTATACCTAAACTGCGTCAAATTATGTTAATTAAACAGAAATGGTCTGTTACCCCAGGTATTTCCCAGTATGTTTGAAATAAATATTGTATAATGTGTATTGAAGCCTTGAGCACATAGTAAATCTTACATGTATTTGGAGAGCAGTCTAGCACACTGGAAGCACAGAAAATAGAAAAACAGTTATTTTCCATATCTTGGGAAGGAAAAAAAAAAGCCAAACAATCAGATCATTGGGTGACAGTTTCATTTATGTTCATCATGTTAGTTTTTAGAAGGGGACAGAAGTTGAAGGGGAATAGTGGATCCAGGGCTTGTATTCATAAAAATTTCCAGTACTTCTCAGTGTGACTAATTTGTCTCACTTAGTCATTGTCACTTGCCATTCTCCAGGGAGAAATTTACTGAAAGAACTGCAGTGTAGAGAGACATAAAACTTTGTCAAATGGTCTCATGAAAAGGAAAAATAATTTCTTCCAGCTAAACAAGTTCCGAATGGATAGATAGCATGTGCATCTTGGATTGACTGGCTTGCCTTTGAAATAAGTCCAAGAAATATGTTCCTCTTTGTTTACCAGCCTTGAATAAAATGGGCTTCAGGTAGAATGCCACAATCAGTGTGATGTGTGACAAAATACAGCTAGGTATCTAGATACCCAAAAACAACTTATTCCTAAACTTAGATGGAGATTCTCCAACTGTTTTGAAATTTCTTTCCAGGTACATTATGCATTCCAAAATCATAGAATCCTAGAATTATTTAGGTTGGATTCAGATTCAACATCCATCAAAGCTAAAGAGTTAATCTATAAGTTTAAATGATTCTGCACTGGTGTGGCCTCAAGTGCTGTGTGCAGTTTCGGTCTCCAGAGCCCAAGATACAAAGCTATGAGAGAGTGTTCAAAGGAGGGTAACAAAGATGGTTGAAGGGCCTTGAGGGGAAGCCGTATGAGGAGGGGCTGAGGGCACTTTGTCTGTTCAGCCTGGAGGAGAGGAGACTGAGGGGAGATCTCATTGCCATCTACAATTTCCTCAAGAGGAGAAGGGGAGGGGCAGACACTGAACTCTGTAGTGACCAGAGACAGGACCCACGGCAATGGCCTGAAGTTGTGCTGGGGAAAGTTTAGGTTGGATATCAGGAAAAGGTTCTTCACTGAGAAGATGGCTGGGCACTGGAACAGGCTCCTCAGGGAAGTGGTCACAGCAGCAGTTTGACAGTTCAAGAAACATTTGGGCAATACCCTTGGGCAAATGGTGTGACTCTTGGGGATGGTGCTGTGCAGAACCAGGAATTGGACTCAATAATCCTTGTGGGTCCCTTCCAACTCAGCTTTTTCTGTGGTTCTGTGATTCTGTGAATTCTTGAAAAAAGTAGTTGTTTTTATGTCTTTATTCAAACCACATTTTTCATAAAAGAAAAAAATAATTAACAAACAATGTTTAATTTTCAATTGTAAATTTTTTACTTTTTTATGCTTGATTTTTTAAAAAATCCATGTTATTTTAAACATTGAAAGCCTAAATAGTATAACTAGAGATTTATTCCTGCAGGTGAACAGGATTCCAGCTATGCATTCAAAGACAGGTGAACAACTGCTTCAAGTAACAGAGTTTTAACAACAGTTATTATACTCTACTCCACAACAACCATGACTATTTCAGTGTATACTATCATTGCTTCAGTCACATAGGTTTCTTCTGAATGACAGAAAAGACATGTGAGTGGCAGCAAAGAGATGTGATCACATTTTCACATCATCCTTTCGGGTCATTCAGCTTGATCTCTTGGTTGAATTGACTCAAATAAAACTAGCTCTAGTTATCTGTAATCACACTTCTCTTTGCACTTCTTGCACAGCTTGCCTCATGCAGCTCCTTGAGAGTGAGCAGTCAGGTCTGACTAGTTAAGAGCAGCTGGCCTTTGCTCTCAAATACCATGTGTAAAGTGCTCTCCCATCCTTATTATCAAGCTAAGAGGAAAGAAAGGTCTAGCCCTGGAAAGCCTTACTACTCTCATAAAAGAATATTTTGTAGTCTTTTTATACAAAAAGCTTTTTTCCTCAGAAGAATAAAAATTACTTTGTTGGTAATAACTGATTTGTCAAAAAATGCTTTCTTTGCACAACGTAGACACGTGGAAAAATTATAAAATAAAAATTCAAAGAATAAATAATCTATGCTTATATGGTTTATATAGAAAAAAAAGTCTACCAACTGGTTAACCGGCAAGTAATGTTTCTTACTGCTGCAGAAGCCAGTCTGGCAAAATAAAGTAATGTTCAGATCTAGAAGACCACATAAGAGTCTAAAACGCAATTGAAGAAGAATTTCGGGATCTAAGTTTAAAAACAAAAAACGGAGATTTAGTCAACTTCATTCAGTTGCAGTGGTTTGAGTTTGCCAGTCCAAACTTTATGCTGTTTATCTGCACAATTCCATCTGTGGTCCAAAACTGTGAACACGCATAGAATTTTTCTTCTTTAAAAGTTTTAGCTGCTTAACTCCTGCCCACATCCCTTAGGGCATGAAGATGAAACTGGTGTGGGAATTCTCTTTTGCCCTGAGACTGAGAATGTAGGTCTGACCAGTTCTGAAGGACATCAACAGGACTAACCATCCCAAAAAGGGTTTATTTCTGTTATAGAAAATGAGCAAATGGATACTGTCATCCAGACCTGGATATGCTGTTATCCCTAGACTGAGGAGAATTCTGAACTCCCTTTTTACTAATCTAGAAAGAGATCAACAGATAGCCATTTATGTAGGATTC
The DNA here is from genome assembly GCA_013400955.1 of Drymodes brunneopygia. Lineage (NCBI taxonomy): Eukaryota > Metazoa > Chordata > Aves > Passeriformes > Petroicidae > Drymodes > Drymodes brunneopygia. Next base: position 179,440 of record VZTZ01002408.1, read on the forward strand.
ACAAATGTGGAAAATTTCACTACCTTTCTAAAAGTATGGCTTTGTTCTATTTTTTTTTCTTCTGAGCTGTTACTCAGAATTCAATCCTGCATACATAGGGATGGAAGGGGAGTGAACAGGTGTTGTGCATTACTTTGCTAAGTTATTAGGACTCTCATTGTAGTCCCTGCTTTGAACTTAATTTCTATTTTCAGTGTTTAATTTCATTCCTACTGAGAAGAACACTAAAAATGCAAACTTAATCACTAAAAACTGTGTTTCTAATCTGCTAGACATTTTCGTGAACCTTAATTTAGAACTGAATTGTGTGGCACATCGATACCAAGCTCCGTAAAAGAAGGGAGAGCAGTAGGTTTATACATGTTTAAAGTCCTGATGACCTGAAGCTGCTGTGCTTACTTGAACAAGGAAGAGTGTCATGCTTCCCTTGAAAATTGTTGTGCCTCACTGAAAGTCATGGTTCTGTAGACCTTAAGTCATTATTTTTCTTCAGCACGTTCCAGCTTTCTGCAGGTGGTTCTACCAGGCATTCTCTATGACATGAGATGTCTGAATTTTAAAAATCTCTGCCCCATTTGATGCAACAGTTGAAGCATATTTTTTTTCCAGTATTCTTATTGTAACTAGCAGCATTTTAAAATGCTCGCAGTGTTGGAATGTTCAAAAAATGGTTACTCTGCACAGACCAATAAATCATGTGAATGTAATATCTCCCATACCAAAGACTACTGATCATCTGAAAAGTTTTTGACTTGTCCTAAGCAACTCTTATATGTCTGAGTAAGAGTAATTTATCTGTCTGAGACTGTCCTGAATTTCAACATATAAAATTGTCAGTCATAACAAATGTAGGGTAAAGAGATGTGTCCAATGATTGGGACACTCTTCTGCCAAGTGAAAGATGACAGTCTGGATGCCTTCAGATTAAGAAGTATGTTTAACCCTGGTCAATATTTTCCTGTAAAAGTTTTTAACCAATATTAAAAAAAAGAAAAAGAAGGAAGTGATGCAATGTCTTTTTCTTTAGTAGCTGCTCAGTCAGCGTTTTGAAGGTACATTCTGAATACTTAGTGAAGAAAATTCACTTCAACTCTATGAGTGCTGGAAAGAGACAGAACAGCATTTCCTGTATAATTCTATGGCAAACACCTGTAAAGGTTAAAAAGTTCTCAGCTACTATGGATGGTATTGAATATACACTGTTGAAACACCTATGGATATAACTGTGTCCAGCCTTTATCTAATGTCTACATACACCTGAAGGAGCTTTTGATCACAATGAAGGAGACTTAGGTTCCACTATGACTGTTATGTAAATAAAATATACATTTTGTGTTATATGACTATCTGGACCTGAATTGTCTACATTCTAGAGAAGTTAAATCTAGTTTGTATTAGTAAGAAAGCATGTTATTCTGAAAATACAATTAAAGATATGGGTTTATTTGCTTTATAATGCCAAGTGATTCTTTGGCTTCAGTTTTTCTAGTGTTTAATAAATTAAACTTCTATACCTGTTAAAAATATAAATCTCCTTAAGAAAATCCACTTCAGAATTTCAGCTGTAGACCTGAAGAGCAAATTGCTGATCCTGGACTGATTCTATGTCTCTTTTTGTGTCAAATACCTTCTCACAGTGCTGTTTTTTCCTGGCTGCCCATCAGTAGTGTCATAAAAAAAGAACTGTAGGAATTGAATGGAAAACTCTGAACAAAGACCACAATGCTCCAGGGACCTTCTGTTTCCAGTCTGGAGTTGCTCCCTTCATGCAGTGAATTGCAATGACCTATTACATTGAAAAATCTCTCAGTCCTTTCCAGTTCTGATGGAAAATCTTCATTCTTAAATTTACCTAATGTGAATTTGGAAACTGTGTATTGAATGTGATATACTTGTGTAATTAACATGTCTGCAATGAAAAGAATGTTCTTTATTACCCATTTCCAGATTTTGAAATTTTTAAAAAATGAACCTTTAGTTCAAAATAAAATATTCATCTGTTAAATTCTTCATCAGGACGAATATTGCCTTGAAGCGCATACACATTCTTACAAAAATCTGGGAGATTTTTTTCATGTCCGATGGACAGATATGTTCGCGGTACTTTAGAGAACATTTTTTTGTGCTGCTTTACATAGGCATATGCATTATAAATAAAACTCTATGGTAATGTTATGAATTTAATAATTTCACAAGCAACCTGAAGTGACCTTCATCATTCTGAAGTCTACTGGTTAGGTCATATTTCCTGATCCATTTGACCTTACTAAGTGTTTTATTGAAAATGACTGCTTAGCCATTTGTTAAAAGAAATCAATAAAAATAAAGTGAATGTTTGTGTTAGAAGAGCTTTTTCAGTAATATTTTTTTCACCAGGGGGATAAAAAAAACCAGAAGCTAAAATAAAAAAACTTCATTACAGGGAGAGTGATATTTCTAAAAGAGCTTAAGCTTTCAGAAACCCCCAAACCTTTTCAGTAGCTCTTAAAGCTTGTTGTTCCCTTACACAAATTCAACATGATGCCAGTATGATACTGCCAGGCTAAGTAGTAATAAATAGACCTTCTAATAGACTTGAACTCCAAGCTTGCAGTTCAGTGGGGAATGGAAGGGTCCTAGGGGTTAGAAATTCATTATGTGTCTAGGAAACATCAAAGAAAAAAAAAGTTAGGACTGCATTAGTGGTGAGAGTCTTGATCCAGCCAAATCCCTAAGTGCTGCTATAATATTATGGTTGTGTATTGAGCCATTTATGTTAAAAACTGAGTATACACTTCAGTGATTTTCTCGATCATGGAGAAAAATTAAAAACAAAGTCCATGTTTTCATGGATAAAATATAAGAACAAATAAAATTTGGACTACTGTTGATTAGGGGAAACTCTTATTTTTCATTTATTTGATTCAGATGAGATTAAGTGAGACCTTTTTACATATGGCAGCATTAAGACCCATGTAACCTTTTTGAAATTGTCACAGATGGAATGTGTCCAGTCTTTTATTATTTTCTTTTCACATTCATTCTATCTGCATTAATTTCATATCATTCAACCCCCACTGGTGAGGTCAGACAAATGCAGACTCTTAAATTAAGTGAAACACCAACATTACACTAGATGAAAAACGGGTATTACAACTGTTCCCCTTCTTTCTATGGGTCAGGAAATGCACTTCACATTCTTGAGTTTTCATATCATAAGGCATGTTAAAAATTTGAATTTAAACTGTGACAGGTACAAAACCAAACATAATTATGTTTAATTAATTAGTCCTCACAGAAAATTTTGAGTGAGAAGTCTTTGTGTTGCAAATACAGGTAGTGGTTTTGATTGAGGAAGTTGTAGCAAAAAGAAAAAATACTCACAACTGCTGGAATATTCTAGGCAAATACAAGTTTTACACTCTTCCTTGGTTATTCATTAATGACCATGGTCAGAAAAATGAGTTTTAGATAAATCTTTGGTCAAAATTATTGCAGTCATTCCCACCTTATATTCTTTACCTAAGTTAGTCACTTACAGTATGCAACTGAATTTATCTGAACACAGAGAACTGATAAAAAATTTAAGGTAAATTTAAGTATTACTTTACCTAATTTTGAATAATTGACTGTACAATCTTAATAATCTGTATTTATAGCATTATTTTTCTTTTATTGAAGTGTTTTTTAACACTTCTGAATATAAAGTGAAAAAAAAAAAGATTGTACTAGTCTTGTCACATTTTCCAAGCTAATGATTCATATAAGAGTATTCCTGCAAAATGGAAAGCCAAGGTCAAGTAAACTTTTCAAATAGCATCCAGGTGTGGGAATAACAAGAACTGTCACCATTACCAGGAACGGTCAATGTTAGTGTGCTGAATTATGCAATGACATCAATTAGAGAAGTGTACTTAGGTATGTTCTAATTTATTGTCCTTATTTTATCAATCTAGATTATCTAGAAAAAAACATATTTACAACATTAAATCTACATCTTTGCAGGATCAACTGTCATATTTTCTTTTTTTTCTTGGCAGAAACATGGTCAGATTTAAAATGTACTTTATCCTTGTTAAACTATTCCTTGCATGGCAGTTATACTTGTCAATCACCATAATGATAGATCTAAAAAACTTCGTGTTGTTTAAAATATAAAGTCTCGTTTTACATGTTTAACTCTCAGTAATGAGGGAGCTACCTGAGACTCTTCAGTAGCCTGAGAATTGAGATGTAAATTGGTTTTGTACCACAGTAATGTTATAATCAATAGGGATTTCTCAGTCCTTAATTTCAGCTGATACTTGCTGGCACTGATGCAGCAGAGTTGCTTCTAATAAAGTAGCAATCAACATTCAGATTTCAAAAAGTGTTGAGACAGTGAAATTACAAGCCAGTAAAGGTTCATTCATTCTCTTCCTGAATTTTATTGCTGGTAACATCAATGCCATCATGCTGTCCCCTAAGACATGACATTCTATTTGTAACCAAAGCATGTAAACTAGAAGCTATATACGCAGTATATCTTATTAATGTGTATGCTATGTCTGCTCTGGCAAGAGAACATTTGCAAATTGTATAACTAGGCATATCTGACTAATCCTCCACACTCATAATTGTCTGATAATAAAAAAGGATGAACTTTGAAAAACTTTTTTATTATCTCCATTTATAGTCACACATCATTTTACGATGCTTCTTCTTCATACATTTTCAAGAGGGCTACTTGGTACAAATCCTGCTTATAAGTGCATGAAGAGCTGTTCTTATAAGGCTGTGTATTTCTTATACTAACAGCATATGATGGTATGTGAATTTAAAAGGTCTTCAAAAGCATATGAAAGCTATTATCAATTATCTAAGATTATCAAGCAGGACATGTGAGAAATTCCTGTTGAGAACTGTTCAGGACTTGCCATTTAACAAGTCCTGGAGTATGATCATGGAAGGGGAGTGAACATTTTTATCTTTAAGCTCTCTTCTCTACAATAACTTTAATTAATCAGAAGCAGCCCTGAAAGTCAGACTGTTGAGTTTCCTTGCTCCTTGCAAACAAGGATACAGAAGGTTTTATTTTTATTGTCGTTTGGAAAAAAGTGTGAAGCCTGTCAAGAATTTAAGACTAATTAAGTTCTTTATTTTATGCATTTCACTGAATATAGGAAAGATTAAAGTAACTGTCCCCTATTCAAAGGGAAATACACAATTAACTAGTTTGCACTGTACCATATGAACCAAAAAGAAAATTGTTGCCACTGACTTAATTTCCTCCCAAAAATCCTTGACATCTTCTTTCCATTTTAGTAATTTTCCACACTTCAGAATCCTTGAAGTTCACAAAATATAAATTAAACATAACCAATGGAAGAATATAACTAGGACAACTTAGATAAATGTTGCTTTGTTCCTTTTATTCTAAAACCAAAAAGACTTATTTACATTTGAAAGAGTTCCATGTACTAACATAGTTATAATTCTGTATGAGCTGAAAGTTTTCAAGAGTGGAGTGGAGGCAGAAAGTAACACATTTTTATTGAGTAAGGTATGAGAATACACTAAACGAACAGCAAAACAAACTTAAGTAACTAAGAAACCCCAAATCTACATTTAGAGAAAATCAATAAATCTAAACATTGTCAAGGGATAATAGTTCTGTTGGAATTTAGTGTTCTTTGTGTAATCTTCAGTACTTGTCTTCTGCTAGTTAAGAATAGCGTTTGATTTCAACGACAACACTGAGCTTGTATTGTGAGATCGCAATACCTGATCCTGCAATATGATCCTCATGGGAACAGAAGAAAGAGGCAAAAAAGAAAAGGTGATTTTGCTTCCGCGGTGAGCCTGACTGAAGGCAATAGCTCAACGTGGGTGCAAAGGCACTTCTATACAGACAAGAAATATATTACTATAAGCCACTAGGAGATGAAAAGCCAGCTAAAACAAAGAAATTTAATATGAGAAAGTGTATTATCATACAGTAACCATCAACCATTTCAGTAAAAAATAAAAAAAATTAAGTTCTTTCTTATCTTCCTGTGTGCAAAGAGCAGGAGTGATCGAGTTGGCCTTTTCTTCCCTATTAATTTCAGCACTTTTGTACTGCTAGTTAAACAGAATATGTTTCATGAAAAATGTATTATTATATGACATCAATGATTTCTCAGTTGTGTTTCATATTTAAACATATTTAAATGCTCGAAAAAAATCTGTTAAAAATTCTTTTTTCTCTTTCCGTTTGGACATCTGTACAGATATCTGTTATCTTATATATTTGTTTCTGGTTATGCAAAAAATATCATTGCATTTCTTAGTAATAATTATAGATAACTTATTGTCTCTGATGACAATGAAAAGTTTTTTAGGTCCAGTTTGGAAGCAGGAAAATAAGTTTCAAGAAACTTGTGTAGAAGGTACTGTGTTAAAAAACACATTAGACTTGTGAAATCAGAGGAAGTGGGAGATACTTTCTACATGGATTCATGCCTAGTGCCCTGCTATTTTATTCTTTGTCATTCTCTCTGTTTGCATCACATCTCAATTTTGCATCATCTGTGAGTTACATTAATATGTTATCTGAACTTCTTTTAAATTATTAATGAAGATGTCAGATAAAGAAGGAGGCTGAAATACTCTACACTAGTATGCCCCTAGACATCTCTTCCTATCTGATAAGTTGTCGTTCATCATTAACTACTGTTTATGGCTATTGAGCTACTCTTCATGCTTTATCATACGGTTCGTATCCAAGGAAATTCGATTTCTCAGAGTAATATTTCACAAGACTCTCAACCAAATGCTTTGCTAAGATGAAGATGCATTATATTTGCAGAACTGCATTTCCTTCAGTCACCCATTGTGTTATCTCACCCTCCAAAAAGTTCAAGTTCTGCCTATGAAAAGATTCAATGTTTATTAGAAACAACTGACTATTTTTCATACTTTTCTAAAAGCCCTCATGTCTATAATTCACTTTTAATTTTATTAATCATTATTTATAATATAATTTTCTCTTAGTCTGACCAAAGAGATTCAGATACCTAAAAATAAAATGATGATTTTAGGTTAATTTACAGAACATTAGATACCCCCTCTAATACTGAATGCCAGATGGTATTTGCATTTATAAGATTATTTATTTGTATATAAGCTGTGTATGTAACTTTATAACATTTTCAAATTTCTTTATGTAATGACACTGGAATTTAATAGATGATCACATGGACTGTCATCTTACATCCTGCCTTCTCCTTTATGCTACTCTTGAAAGATCTTTTGAAAACATAATTCCTTTGTATTATTCAAAAATCAGCACGAACTGGTTTTGTAGAAACTAAAACTAGTTTCAAGGTCATAGTACTGTTTAAACAGAATTCACGGTAAAGACTGGGTACAGTGGAAACTTCAAGTTTTGTCTCCTTGTGCTGTTTTTTTAAGCAACAGCGGATGTTTTTGCTTTACTTTAATTCAATACAATGGATATCTTTGTGAAAGCCACAAAAGGAAATAGTATTTATTATAAAAATAAATTATAAAAAAAAGGAGGAAAAGTGAGAAAAACATAATTTTATTATCTTATTTCTACAGTGATCCTTCTACTTGCCAGTTCAAACAGGCTATAATACAAACATTGAGATCAAATTATTCCTACTCACTATAGACTTAATACCTAAATTAGGAGCCTAGTCAGCTTGAGTTCTGTCTCTAGTCAATAGAAATAGGTAGAGAGAAGCTACTTTTATCTTACATGTGGTCTGAACTGCTTCTTCAATGTGCTTATCTTTCTCCACTGACTGGTTGCACAGTTACCTTTTGTGATCAGGCAGGAATATTTTCTGATCTTTTACATCTTTTATTCTGATGCACCACCAGGCTTTTAAGAGAAGTGCCTGAGGCCCATGCTCAGCACCCAGTGAAGGTAGTGCAGTGCTTCCAGGTACTGGCCTTCCCCATTGCTTCTCACCTTGGACTGCTTGGGGCTTCCATTCAGAGCACACCTCCTGGCTGGAAGCAGGGCCCTACTAGTTCTGGTCATAGTATTTGTGACTCATTCCTCATGACTAAAAATCAGAAGTCCTTTGATCACAGTAAAAACCAGCTCTTTTATTCTATCTGGGAAACTGCCCACTGGAGACTGGAGCAGCAGTTTTCCTGGAGGAACTCACTTTTGTGATTGTTTTTCCTTGCAAGTCACATACCTGTTCCTCCAGGGTCAAGGAAGATTTTCCATCCCATTGCCTCATGTCCTCTCTGTAGTCCCACAGGTAAAGCCACAAGATGGGCTGGTGTGTACCTACTATATTCTTTCTCTTGCCCAGAGGAGAGACTCACTCATTGAGTTACTGCTCCATACAGGTAGAGAGTAGAATTTTTTCCACTTCAGCTTGCTGGAGCATTTCCTCCACATCCAAAATGAAGGAGGAAGACAGATTTTATCTGCATTGCCAGAGCTGGACAGCAAATTCATCCACAGTTTGTCTCTGTCTGTCTTTCCAGGTCATTACTGCCAACGAGCTGGCATACAACAACGGTGAGCTCCGCACAAACTTCTGACACATGGCAAAATAAGAAACTCTGATAATTTAACCACAACATATGTAGTGTTCAATTAGCCAGAGCCCTGCACACTTTTGCAGCAATACTTCATCATTTCCCTTGTCATTTTTTAAATTCTGTTTTGGGTTTCTGCATTTCTGTGGAGCACCATCTTTCCTTTGGTATGTTTTGTAATGGCAGAGAAGTTAATACCTGTGAGGGAAAGCAGAGCGTGGGTACCGTTGCGCTCAAAAGTGCTTCTGAAATGAGTGCACAGTAGATGAACCTCACAGCTTGTTGGTTTTGGACAACTTGTTTAGGGGGCTACTGTGGATAAGAAAAGCAACATAGAGAGCAGGGAAATGACAATTACAGCAGTTTATCTTCTAATTTCCAGTTGTGGGTAGGCACTTTTGATAATTACCAGCAAAGTGGAAAACCCAGCTGGAATTCTAAGCACTTTATTTTTTCTGAACTTTATGAAATTGTTATGTTTCCTCCAGGTTTTTTCTGGCATTAGGCATAACAGGAGAGAGCAAAAGGACAGAAGTGAAAATTGTCACAGCAGGATGCTTGAAGTTGCATTCCTTAATCTTTATCTGGACACTCAACTAAAAGCAGAATGTTGAAAGGTGTTGAGAATATTTAAGTTATCTTGTCTGCTATAACTTTAATAAATCAGAAACAGCCCTGAAAGTCAGACTGTTGAGTGTCCTTGTTTTTAAAATGTGGTACAGTATTATAGTTTCTAATACATAGATTTATACAATTGTGATCAGCTTCTTTTGATTCCTTGTATTTATTCTAAATCTTAAATAATTTTCTTCTTTTCTTAATGTTAAGCTTCTATTACAACAATAAAAATCTTGACCAGAATATAAATAATAGTTACTTAATGAACATAGTTAGTTTATAATAATTACCACTGAGGCAAAGGTAAGAATATATTGACAAATGTAAAAGCTTAGACAGTTATCAGAACAAAGGTCGACAACACAGTGTACATAATGAGTGTTTTAAAGGGTTTCATCTAGATTTCCAAAGTGTACTTTTTGCTATAAGAACTAGTCTTTCCAAGTGTGATCAGTATTCACTTAATGAAGGTCTCCTCATTTTTTGTGTTTATACTATTCACTTGCCTAAACACATCTGTAATGAGCCTGCATTAGTCATAATCACTTACTAGTGAAAAGCTATGCATTGTCCTGTAACATTTCTGTAAGGTTAATTGCATGGTTACAAACAGTTTTTCAAAAGTCTTGATATGCCCTTGACAGTAAAACTGAGAGAGTAATGCTTCATAAAATATCTTGGGAAATCTTACACTTAATGAGGGATCTGTCCAGTTATGCTATGGAATCAGATATTTAGAATATGTATATATTTAGAAGATATTACAGCAGAGATTCAGCTATAACTCTGAAACTATATCATACTTGTACTATTTGAATGAAAATATTTTCAGTGACATGGTCCTGTACAGTTGCATTTTTATTCAATCAAAAAGGTACAGAGAAGTAGGAGAGTGGAATGCTACGTGGAGATCAATCAATAAGTCTCTTAGTCCCACTTCTATTTGCAGCAACTGCTGATGAAGAGAGTCTAGAAACCATCCACCAGGTTGGCTGGTAGCTTGAAGCTTCAAAAGAAAATGACATTCAACGACCTTTTCTTCCACTAATTTAGTTATTCTGCCAAGTTAAAAACCCTATGGGTATCTTTGTTATGACACTATGGCTTAAAATGAGCTCTAAAACTGCAGTACAGGACTGTACTGCAGTTGAGCTGCGTAGGAGAGAAGAGTCTCTACTTGTTGGTAATATTTATTAGGTTTATCAGACTTGGCTGGGAGCGCTGGGGCATTGCTTCACTTTTGGGACATTGGTTACTCCCTCTTTCATGATAAAAATCCTTTTACTATTAAAGATATTCAGAGATAGCAAGTAATTAAAAAACTTGTGTAATAATTTTTTTGTTCAAAAGAGGTTCAGATGTCAGGTGACATGAGGATACACTTGACACCATGAATCTGGGCCCAGCACAAACTGGACAGATTCAGGAATTTACTGTTTATTACCAGGTAAAAGTGAGCAATACACTTGTAAAGAAGTTTAGACTTTCACTGTGTTCTTTATTTCTGACAATTGCCTCCTAGTGCACTTTCAACTAAGCAGTGTAAAGCTTCTTTTCTTTTTTTTTAACCTCAAAACAAAAATTAAAAAAAAAAAAACCTGCAAACAAACAAAATATCCCCCAACATTTAAAAGCAAAAAGCAACTCAAAATCTCAGCAATGTTAAAATAAATTCCCTGACTATTAACTGCAATAAAATCAATAAACATTGAGAGTCTTGTCGGTACTAAACATACTGCAGAGCATGACAGCTTGAGCTCATCTTGTATTCAGCAAAGTCTGCACAAACGTCCCTAATATTCCAGAAGCATTCAGCTGTTACTTTTGCCCAAGACTCACATTTTCCCATTTATTGTAATTCCAAAAAATGAAGGAAAGAGGGAATCAGTATCTGAAAAAATATAGCCACTCATGGAGTGGGGAAAGGTGAAATTTTTGGGTTAAACTTAGAATCCATTAGAAAACTGTGTTTCAATTTTATAGCAGCTCTCACCCTGTGAGAAACATGTTTTTCACTGCTAAAATTGGTCGTCTGCAGTTGCATAATTTTTTCATCTCCTCCCAAATGCGAGGAAAAATATTTTTATTCTTTCTATATTTAACATTAAAATACATGCTTCTTTTTTCTTCTTACTTTTACATAATCTAAATTAATAAAATACATAATATTGAAAACAAAATACCACTGTATTATCCTACTCTGTGTTATGTAATTTTTCTGGTAGGACTCAGGTTACTGCAGCAGACTTTTAATGATTAACAGCCAGGTTTGACAAAGAGTCTGATGAGCAAGATGACTTTATTTTATGGTTTTTTTTTAGGGAAAGAAGATGAAACAATTTGCCTTTGAATGAACTGACGTAAAAGGGTAAAATACTGTTTTTCCCTTGTTTTTTGCAATTCTAAATAATGATTGGAATAGTGATCCCTCTTACGATGGGAAAATACATACACATCTGCAAAAAGTGCATTTAATTTTCAGTATTTCTCCTTATAGTTATACAATACAGGATCCATTCTGAAAAAGTTCTCTAGATAGTAGACAATAAATATTTTGTATTACATTTAATTTCTTAATACATTAAGCCAGGAGTTATTTCTTGCTCAAAGTTCTACAAAGAACTGTGAATTAAAAATATGAAAAATAAAAATATCTGTAGATGCTTTTCTAAATGTCTTGTTGTTTCATCTTTCATGTAGACAAATTTAATATCTGTTTTCCCATGAGAATTTAATTTTGTTGTATAATTCTCACAGAAAACACACTTTATGGCATGGTTTGTCATGACATGGCAGTTATGAATCAAAATAATGATGCATATAGTATGACCCAAGACTTCTTGATTATTGTGAAATTCTTTACTGGGCAGAAAAAAAAGAAAAAATGTTCAGTTTAATGCTTATTTTCCCCTGCCTATTTCTACAGAAGAATATAAAAGAGGTACAACAAGATATAAGGATTTTCAAGCCTTTTCCAGGCTATTTCAATAGGAGAATAACTTACAACACTATTGCTCAGACTTTTAATGATATCTCAAGCACATCATTACTCTATTACTGAGTCATGCTAGAAGGATAGAATTAACCAGCAGCTATTTTTTATGGCTGAGGAACGTAGAAACTCCCAAGGTGAAATTTTCTAGTTGGGACACATCTACATATGTATTTTAGGAATTTTATTCTTTCTATGCAAATTCAACTTAAGCATTCAGTAGAAAAAGCTGAATCACTTTGAATCACAATGAAAAGAATTATTGGCATGATATGTTACTCTTCAGAATATGCCTTCATGTTGTACATTAAAACAAAAAATTTCGGTCCTGATGAGTTCCTTAGAATTTTGAGCCATGTCTTCAGTGTGCTCAAAATGTAATTCCATGGATAGGATTAAGTATATAGAAATAAGTATATCTTGGACAAAGAGGAATCTTTCTTTTTTAGGAAGTATATTTTAAACAATTTATGCAATAAACTAACATGCCAATGTTAGAAGACTTGTCAGTCTTGCATCAGCTGAAGGGAAAGATAAGCCTCTTCAGACTATCTTTAGTGGACAAAATAACTCTGAAAATTGTCAGCTTCTCCTCACTGAATGCACATGTGGCCTGGAATGATGGCACTCCTGTCACAAGCACTTTACTTACATGACTAACTTTATGAGCAGATAAATCTAATCCTCATTTTTGCAAAAGTTCACCAATAATATTAAATCACCTCACTCCCTTCCTTTTTTTCTGATGCCCTGATTGTGCACATTGCTTATATATTTCTACCATGTTTTAGAAGCATGAGTGGGTAATTTAGGTGCTTAATTTTGGGATGGGGTCTGAGAAGAAAGAACAAAAATCTGAAAGGATAACAACAGTTCTTGATTCACGTGATTCGGAATGGTTTAGTTCCTCCTGCCGGAAATCTAGTGATTCCTCAGCTAGGCCTCTATGACTGCCAATGGGAGCTACTTGTTACATGTAAACACCCAAATCTGGATCTCTTCCACCTCAGCTACCCCAGCAAGTAAGAAGTAACCAAGAAGATCCTTGGAAAACGCTTTGGTTCCAGCTTATGTGGACTGGGTCTCCTTCCTTATTTGTAAACATCTTAATTCTATGTGTTGCTGTTGCTTTTCTACAATTAGGATTTTGGGTGTTTTGTTAGCTTATTCAAATGATCAGAGTGAACAGAAGTCCATACAGGTTCAAAAGTAGTATTTGCTTCAGAATGCAGAGGCAATCTGCTGCAAACACTTTATGTATAGTTGAATGAATACATGCATTGTCTACATTGATCTTATTTTGCTTGCACACCCCACCTTTCCTTTTTAAATCCTCAAGACTCTGAGTTCATGATTCAGAAGTGTCAAGCTACACATGAAGGATGATGGTTTATTAAATTTTCAAAATGCATTCCATATGCAACAGAGCTACTAGAAACAGTGAGAGCAGTTATTTGAAGTAAGGATCTTGTTTGTCCTGCTGAATCATGACTGCAATAGCTGCCGGCAATTGCTTTGTCTATTGGCCAGTCTGAATTACTGACTGGATTAGTAGGTTGGGTGCAAGTTAAGGAACACTCTTCTTTCAATATTTTTGTAAAATAGCAAGTGCAATTCTCTCCTCTGGTTGTGGTCAGTCCACTAAAATACAAGGTTAAATAAAATTAAGACTGTTCATTTGCTGAACAGAAAACACCAATGAAATTCATGGCTGGGCTAGATGCTTCATTTAGCCCATCTTACAAATGGAAAAAAATGAACTAATGTTAGAGTTAAAACAGTATGTCAGATTTAAGTCTCACACACTTTGTAAATTTGGAATTAGAAGACTTTCATATTGCTTTAATGAATATTTTTCATTTGGCAGTAAACAAACAGAATGGTGTTGTTTCAGACTTTCTTTTTTTTTTCCAGTGGAGGATTAAAACCCATATTTCTCTGTCCTGGAAGGCATAAAGGCAGGAACACGCGTATTATTTAGCTGTTTCCTCAGCTTGTTATCTGCTACCATTCTTGGCACTGGAATCAACTCAGCCCACTAGAGTTTTTGGTTTGCTTTGGTTTCCAGTAAAGGAAGATATTTAAAACAGATCTAAAGTCACTAGAGTTCATTATTTCAGTAATAAAATACATAACAAAAACCAAAACAAAACAAGACAGCTCAGAGATGACCTGACAGGTTCTATTTGCCAAGTAAATACCCATCCACAAATCTCACTGCATTTGCCACAAAAAAAGAAAAAAAAAAAACAAAACCTAAAATAAGTATTTGAGATGCTCTAGCAGCTCCATTTATTCTGACCACAAAAAATGATCATATTCACAACAGTTTTTATCATGGTAGCTGAGTTACTGCAGTTATTTAACCATTAATTATGAGGATGTAGGCATGTGCAATCTCATATTGCATTGTAGCTGCTGATTCATATTAATTACTTAATGGTGACTGCCATGTCAAAATTAGTTGCTCAAGAATTTTTGCAGCCAAAATGAAGATTGGGAGCATTCTGCAAATCAGCTATAAATTTCATTCAAACAGCTTCTAAAGCTGAGTTTGTGACTGCTTTGTGCGACTGAAGCCACACTAAGTAACCAAAGTGCAGCAGTAAATCTGACCTTTGATTACATAATCTGTATTAAATGTTTATATTGTTTCCTGTCCTGAATTACTCAGCAATTTCTACGTAGTGTGAATTGTAACATCCACTTTCAGATATTCAAATGGAAAATACTTACAACTCATTTTTATATCCATGCTTTTCTCTTTTGCCTTTGCACTACACTTCTGAGGATTCTGTCTTCATACATTATTCTAAAGCTTGATTAGAAAATACTAAGAAAGCGCATTTCAGGTGTTTGTCATATATGATCTGAAGAATATTTTAATGCATTAAAAGGACTAAGGTTGCAAAACACCATTTGATATGTAGTTCATTATTAGTAGGCCTAATAAACTACTGAAATATAAACGGAAGTTCGATAAAACTCAAGACCATAGGAAAAAGAAATATATCCCTTTTAATGTATATTATACTTAGAAAACATCATGAGTAGGTGGAATCATTCTCACTAGCACTATAAACAGTAGCTATGGAGCAGACCAGAGGGAATTCGTACCCAAAGAGATCTGGACAAGCTCTGCAACAGCTCTGAAAAGAATTTTCCAAAAAGCTAGGCCTTCCATTACAAGTAACAGCTCTGAATATAATTCTGACAAATCTTACAAATTATGAATCTTACATGATTAAAAACAGATTTCATAAAAGCCTATTTATTGAGCAAAACCCTAAGTATGACCAACACATTGCTGGAAAAATCCCACCTCTAAAATAATTTGGCTTCCAGCAACGTCCATGAATGCAAGCTTCCAAAAAGAGTTTCAGCTGCATTTGATAAATCTGCTTAATGTTTCACTTTTATCATCCTTCTTGTTTTCCCAGAAAATATTTAACTATTCCACAAAGTGAAATTATTTAGCATCCTAGACTACCTCAAGTTGGAAAGTACCCATGAGGATCATTAAGTCAGATTACCTGCTTCTCACAGAACTACCTAAAAATAGACTATGTGATCAAGGACATAATTCAGATGCTCCCTGAACTTCGACAGGCTTAATGTTGGATCCACTTCTCTGAAGAAACTGTTCCAGTGCCCAGCCACCCTCACAGTGAAGAAGCTTTTCCTAATGTCCAGTCTGAACTTTCCCCAATGCAGCTTCATTCCATTTGCTCAAAGCCTGCCACTGGTCTTCAGAGGGAGATCAGCACCTTCCCCTCCACATCTGCTTATGAGAAAGCTATAAACTGCCATGAGGTCTCCCCTCAGCCATCTCCTCTCTGAGCCAAGGGACCTCAGCTACTCCTTGTAAGTCTTGCCCTCAAGGCCTTTCACCATCTTGATCATCCTGCTCTGGACACACTCTAATAGCTTTATATCCTTCTTATTTTGTGATGCCCAAAACTGTACACAGTACTCAAAGTGAGGCCGCACCAGCACAGAGCAGAGCAGGACAGTCACCTCCATTGAACAACTGGTGATAATTTTCTTGATGTCTCCCAGGTTGGCCCTTTGGGCTGCCAGGGCCCATGGCTGACTTATATTCAACTTGCCATCAACCTATATCTCCAGATTTCTTTCTATAGGAGCCATTTGGATTGTCCCATTTCAGCCAGAATATCCTATAATCTAGCTAATGAGTGTTATGAAAATTGTATTAATTTAGAAAAAGAAACAGAGCAAAACACATCCTTGATGCATATGAATATTTGCTTATCTCATGATGTGCCTGTTAAGATGCTTAGGGTGAGTGCTTCAGAGAGCACTTTTTTCTCCCTGGCTATCTTCAGGTTGGAGTCCAATAGGAAGCCATGAGCTGAGACTGCTGCAGAAGCAGGTGTCAACAGGAGAAATAGGCAGAGGAATAGTTAACTGGAGGTCTTGGAATGGGTTTGCCCTTGAGCTAGCACATACTTGTAAGCCTGTAAAAATGTCATCACTTCAGACCCTTATTCACATAAAGGGTTGTACTGACAAACAGACGTGCTTTTTTGATTGGTTTAGAGTCTTAAAATACAGTCAAATGACTAAATGTGCCGATCTAATGCTTATTCTATGAATTCTTCCACAGAAGAAATGTAAGGTGATTTTTTTTTATTTATTCGGCTTCTCCCTCTATGATGCTATGTTCCTGTGGCTAAGCATATTCATAACATTCCTTGTAAGAGACAGAAATAAGCCTACTTGATTTAGAACCACTTGTGGAAAGATTCTGAAGTCCTTCAGTTTCCAATTTTACCACTAAATACTAGTTACAGTTTGCCAGGCAAAATTATAGCTAACTTACAGTGATCATATTTTATTATGTATTGCAATGTTGGACGATATTCT
This sequence comes from Drymodes brunneopygia, assembly GCA_013400955.1. NCBI lineage: Eukaryota > Metazoa > Chordata > Aves > Passeriformes > Petroicidae > Drymodes > Drymodes brunneopygia. The sequence goes on from VZTZ01002408.1 coordinate 196,463, forward strand.
TTGCCTTGTGGAAAAGTGGGTAACATAATACTTTAGGCACTACATTACAAAAGACATCAAAGAATTAAAATTGTCTCAAAATAATGTAAAATATTATATTCACTCTGAATTTTGATTTCCAGGATCAATATTCAATGCAGTGTTCTTCAAAGGGATCCCGCAGTTTCCTTTCTCTACACCAGTCCCTTCTTTTAATTTTAATCTTGATATTAAAACATTTCCTCAGCTGGATCCTCAGATCTTTCTGTTTAGTGGCCTACCATGCATTCCCTTGAGGCGGTTTAGTTGCGTGCAATAGAGCACATTGTTATAAACTACTCCTGAGTTTCAGATAATTTGCACTTTACAAGAGTGGGTGTAGCAGAACAATTCTCTATATTCAAGTTCCCTGGTTCCAGATCTGCTGCAGTTGGAGCTAACTTGAATATTTTCCATCATGGTATGTATACTTTTATCATATTTGAATAAGAATGTAAGATGAAAGGTAATTGGCTGTGGTCAGTGGGCAGAGCAGCTTGAGCTGGCTGATGGTGAGTCAGCACCCGTTTCAAGGCTCAAAATCACTGCATGCTCACTGTTTCTAATTTCATTTTCTGTCAGGAAACAATTAAAGACAGAGTCTGCAGCTCATTTCCCCACAGACAATACACTGTTATGGCTCCTCATCACAAATCTGGCAGTTACTAGGTCAGCCTGTATTTTCCATTTTTAATCCTTGGTGTTATTTCTCCTTTTCTGATTTAGCATAGATGAAAAACAACAGCAGCAAAAACAACAAAACCTCCCAGAATACATCCCTGTAAACAAAGAAACCAAAATATGATTCAAGTACTTGTAGACATGAAGAAATCATTGGTTTCCTTAGCAACAGAATGCAGTTCTATAATAAGAACAAGAAAGTAATTAACCCTCTAATGTGAGATAATGGTGGAAACACACACTTAAGTCTGCTTGATTTTTTGGCTATTGCCCTAGTATATTAACATTTTAAATGATAAAGGCTAATCTCTGGTTAGTCATCCTATTAAAACAATTGGGAAATTCCCTGGAATAGAGGTGCATGCCATGAATGGAAAACATCCAGATTGTAGGTGGTAATCATTGATCCTGATAGAAGCAGCTGTGTGGCCCCGTAATTTAATTGCACTGTAAGACAGCTTTCTCTCCTGTTGTGCATGCAGCTATGATATGTCTTAATTGCTGCTTGGAGAGATGTATTGTCATAGATTTACTTTTGATCTCTGCTGACAGTTTTTCCTCATCCTTCACTATGAAGTCAGGAGAATCTTGCCTTCAAATATGCTTTTAGGTGTGAATATGTGCCTGTGAAATTAAAAGCTTTACAGTCAGAATTCATAAATGCATGCTTTGACACATATACCATGATTCAGTGGAATATGTAAACATCCCCCAAACTTTAAGAACCAGAACAGTTTTAGTGATTTCTCAGTTACTGCCTTGGGTATTAATGAATGCCTAACCACATGGCTTGACCTTCTAAGTACAGAGTTTTTCAGACTGAGAGGTAGGTATGGTGTAATCATCTGATTTCAGAATTCCTACTTATCTAGGTGTTTAAATGTGCTGCAAAACTTATTACACTGCAAACGTACAAATTGAAGCTTAGTGATTGCTAAGTATTATGAAATAATACTGAAATGAAACAGGTTGATTTTAGTTAATTTTTATGGAAATAATGGTCTTCTGTTATCTAAAAACCCCTCCTAAATATTATTTAAGAGTGTGTGTGTGTGTCATGCTCATGAACTTTTTGATTTCTTGTACTTTATTTTTCTAATGCTGTTGGTGAAACAAGGCAAACTAGTCTCCTTCAGCAATAACTGTGTAACCTAGCTAACTTCTGTGGGATTTTCTCAGCATTAACAAAAGGCACAGTTTTACCTTTGAGAGAAATATCTTCATGGTATCCTTTCTGGCTCCATAGGAGTTTTATACCAACAATTTAGCTGGTCCCTGCTTCTTTCATGGTGCTGTGTCAAGGCTTATTAGAAGGGAAGTCAGACTTGCTTCTGAAGCAGTGATAGGAGATATAACATTTCAATGTACTCTTCACTGAGATAATCTTGTAAAAAAAATTGATCAGTCTGGTTCAAAGACGCTATGTACCCCTATTTCTACATTGTATCTAACTGTAAAGATGTCTGAGATTGCATAATAGTTATGGTCAGACTTCTGCCCCATCTGGTTGATCAGAGCTAGTCAAGGTGAGGCTATTCAATTTCTTTTTTTTTTCTTTTTTTTATTGTAAAAGAAAAATGCATTATAAGGGTACAAGCTATACACGATGCTTTGTAAATATAAAACCAAAAAATCTTAGCTTTCTCCTATGTAGTCAGAGGAGACAGAATCAGCTCTCAAAGTTCTTCTCCTTCCCTCATATAAGAAAAAGGCTATAAAAAGTTTTGCTGTAGTATTCTGTCATGATACCTACCATTTATTGTTTTCACATGTACTGTGATGTGTATGAATATGTGAGTAAGAATGTACATGCATATGTAGAGAGTTTTTTTGTCTTCTGAAAAATAATCATTCTAATGAAAAGCAATCCATTTTGAAATCTGTAATATTCAAACTCTTTTCATTTAGACTGAAAAAAGTGTGGAAATCTCTTCAATTTCCATGAAAAAGTTTCTGGTTATACATTATGAGAGTAGTGTGCAGATATAGCCATGTATAGGAAGGAAGAAAGGAAGGAGATAAAAGGAGATAAAAGAGGAAATATGAGTGAGAAAGAAAGAAATACTTAAAAAGGACTTACAAGAAAGATGAAAGACTTTTTTCCAAGACCTGTAGTGACAACATGAGAAGGAAAGGTTTTAAACTGAAAAAGTCTGTATTTAGATTGAGCGTAGGGGGAAATACTTTATGATGAGGGGGTAAGATACAGGAACAGATTGCGCAGAGAAATTGTGAATGCCCCATCACTGGAATTATTCAAGGGCAGATTGGACATGGCTTTGGGCACCCTGATTTAGAGAAAGATCTCCCCACCAATGGCAGGAGGATTGGACTTGATTATCTTGAATGGTTCCTTTCAATCCAAACAACTCTATGATTCTCTGACGAAGTGGTGATCGCAGACATAGATAACTGCTCTGAAAATATAAACTACTTTCATTTGGTTTCATAGCCAATGGACTTGTACATCTAATATTTAAATATCTTCACATACTGGATGACAGAACAACATTTTTCATTTTTCTTTTCAGGACTTATGTTGAAGATCATCCCCAGGACCCGTGCTGTCTCCATGGATAGCACCATTCTCGTTTTCCATTTTCCTCAGCTGCCACAATCACCACATATCACTCTGTTCCTCTAGGAGAAGCAATTGCATCTCACCTGTGTCCTCTGAACTTTCTGAAGTCTATTATTTCTAGAGTTGAAGGGACAGTGAAAGCAGGGACCACTGTGTAATGATTAACAGAGGGACATGTACCATGACTCCTTTCTCAGAGGCCAAATTCAGACCCTCAGAAATCCTTCTGATTGTAAGGATATAGATTGCTCCAGTCACAATCAAGGAGGAGGTAAGAAAAGTGTTTAGCTAGTTGTGTCCATGAAAACCAAGTATGAATCAATATGATCCAATCATATTAAAGGTAATTAAATTCTCAAGGAAGCAAAGAATTTAAAATACATACCTAAAAAAAAAAAATCATGTCATGCTACCTAAAGATACTTCTTTTTTTTTCATGTGTGTACCTATATGTGTGCTTTTGTGTGTATGTAGTGAGTAGGAGGTCATTAATTCCCAAATAAATCCTGATAGATGGGGAAAAGCTGTAGTGAAAGATCAGTATCTTTCACTGAAACATCACCTGCAGTCAGATGTTAGATTTCAGGACAGGACAAAAGTCAGTGCATTTGCTAAGAATAGCTTTGATGCTGTAGAGACAAAATAGGCTGAAAACCTAACTGAGCTCAGATGCTGATAGGCAGACAGTAAGGAAAATTATACGATTTTACTGAGAAATAAAGATGGTACAATTTCAGTGTCTGGGACTGACACAGTAGATTCACTGCAGTAATTTACATCTATCACTTGACATTTAAAGTGGAGGGATCTATAGGTTCTTAAAATGTCTTCATAATGTATCAGAACTTATCAGAAGTCTCCTGAATGGAAGACAGTCAAGTAAGATGAGTATTGCAAATGCATGATAAATACAATTTCCTGTCATCTTTTTTGATATAGGTTTATGACCAAATCTCCCGGAATACTTAGGAGTTACATGAATATTCCAATTCTAATTTTGATCAGCCATGATGTACTTGCTGATGACACTAGTCTTGGAGGTCCTCTTGACTCACTTAAAGGACAAGAAGTGATGACATTTAACAAATCAAAATGACATATTCTGTGCCTGAAATGGAGTAACACCTGACACAAGTATGGACTGGGAGAGGAGTGGCTGGAGGGAACTCCTGTAGAAAGCGATCTGGGTATGCTGGTTCACAGCAGCTCAATAGGAGACAAAAGGAAGCCCTAAAAGCCAGGAGGGCAAAACCCACCCTGGAGGAATGTCAAACACATCATCAAACACAGCCAGACAGAAGAGGTGATTGTCCTGCTTTTTTTTTCACATTGTTGCAGACTCATCTGGAGGGTTGTGTGCAGGTCTGGGCCCCACCAATTTAAGAAAGTCATGAAAGTCCCTGAATGAGTCCAAAGAAGTGCAACAAAGCTGGTGAACGGACAGCAAGGCATGTCCTGTGAGGAGCAGCTAAGGACACTGGGCTTGTGTAGTCTGGACAGATGGAGACTGAAGAGATTTCTCTCCTCAGCTCCATGAGGACAGGAAATAGAGAGGGAGGTGTTGATCTCTTCTCCCCGCTACTCAGTGACAGGACACATGAGAATAGTTCACAGTTATATCCAGTGAAGTTCGGCTAGGTAGGAAGATATATTTCCTTAACAAGAAGTTGACTGAAAACTGGAACAGGCTGGGCGATGCCCCCACAAAGCACTTAACAGAGTGCTTTAGCTTTTGGTCAGTCCTGCAATTGTCAGTCAGTTGCACTAGATGATCACTGTTGGTTCCTTACAACTGGAAATCCTCTCCTCCCCGCTCCTATCCTCCCCTCTCCTCCCCTCTCC
>VZTZ01002409.1:0-106635 GCA_013400955.1 Drymodes brunneopygia
TAATATGGCATGCTAGCCATGACACTGACCCTTGTTCTAACTTGGATAATAAATTATTCACATTGAAGTTTGCCTTGCAAGGCCTTTAGTTATTTGAGCTATTGTTCAGCTTCAAATGATAAAAAAATTATAATAAAATAATGGAATAACAAATGAGTTCAAGTGCTTGAAGTCTGTAACTTTTCAAAAATTCTAATAATCTGATTGTGTCCATATGGAGGACAAAAAGAAGTTACAAGAAAAGAGGTCATTCACCCAATAAAAATAAAAATTCCACTCAGCAAAATCACCATAAGGTACTTCACAGAGAAAAGAAATACACAAGCAAATGGTTTGGCCATTTGACATCACAGCAGCTTCTGTTCTGCTCTATTAGAAACAAACCCCAACCATTCAATAACGTGGGTGAACGGTCCCACAGCTTGGGAAAACTCAGAAACAAGCCCCAACCATTCAATAACCTTAGGAAATTCCCTGGGTGAATGGTCCCACAGCTTGGGAAAACTCAGCTTTGGGCTTTTTGTCTCCTTCCCCTCCAAAATGCTACAATAAAGTCCAAGTAATGTGATTTTCTGCAGTTTCCTGGGTACAAAGGGCTCCAGGTAAGGGGGCTGTGTCACTCTCTGATTGCATCTCTTTCCAGGAAGAGCTCGCACGGGGTTTAGTGCAAGAGCTTAAGAGCACCGAAGGTTTCATGGCATTAACAGTCTCTGGTTAATTCTACCTTATCCACTTGCTCAGCTTAGCCTTAAAACCCAATTAAAATGTAATTCATCTGATCCCAGGATTCAAGGGCATCCCTGGCAATGTATTTGACAGCCTCACAGTAACCACATCATCACACATTGTGTACTTTAGAGCACATCACAAAGAGCTCAGTCACTTAGAGCTACACATTTGTGTTTTAGGGATCTCAGTAAACTGAAATGTAAAAATTTCATTGCAACTTTAATGCATAATTACAGTTATGATGCACCTGTGTTGCCCCTCTCTTTGTGTTGTTCTTTTTATGCAAGAGTTGGAGAAGGCAGCAAAGATCTGACAAAGATATAACAATCCTGTATAATAAAGGTATTATAAAAATGTGAGGTCAGTATGTTACCCTAAACACAATTTACTTTATAAAGCAGGTAAGCTTAAAGCTTTGGTACAGAATTACAGAATAGTTTGGGCTGGACAGGATATTAATGATCATCGAGTTCCAACCCCTTCATATGGGCAGTGAGACAAATTAATTGACAAATTATGCAGAAATTAATTTCACAAAATGCTTCATTTCATTCTGTTGTACCCAAAACACTGTAAACCAAAATACTGTAAACAGTTGCAATATCTGTTAAAAGGAAAGGCTCTGAAAAAGTTTCCAAATGCTATGAAAATTGAATCAATACTTCAAAAAATAACCCAATCCAAAAGGAAAACTGCTTAATTCTTCAGCTCTGTATTCTTAAAAAAAAAAACAAAACAAAACAATCCTGCTACTCTTAGTAAGCAAGTTTCCAGGGAACTAATTACTGCAGAAACCATTTTTTGTCTTCCATTCCTCAAGTGAAAAACAAACTCCATGTGCTCCCAACATCTGGCTAATAGACAACTCAGGAGAAAGCAACAAGTTATTGTGTCACAAGATGTGATGCCCTTGCATTTCTACTGCATTTTGGAAATTGAAAGGCAATTTCATAGATCAAATATCAGCCCCACCGAACACTGATACATCTGATTTCACATTATCATACATTTCACTGCTGTAGAACTTGGAAATGATTTGGTATTAGAATGCACGTGTTCTCCAGCTCTGCATCACGTATCTATAGCAGAAATCATGTACCAAAAAATGCAAACAGAACTCAACATCTCATTGCTATCTGACAGTTCATCCACTTAATACTAATTTCATTAAAATACATTCTTTTTTCCCCCAAACAACCCTTTGAATCTATTTGTTTCTGAAGAACCCCCAGCTGCTAACAAGGTAACATCTTTTCTTTGTGTACTATTACATTTTCTTGGATTACAGCTGTACCACATCAGCATGCAGATCTCTAGTGATGCACAGAATAATTTTGATGTGCAAGCATGCCCTCTTCTGGACATCCAGCACCATCATTTCAGCTGAAAATTCCCTAAATTACAGCGAATACCTCCACCACTGCCTTGCAGAGCCTTGCTCTCATTTGTAAAAACATTCCTGGCGTAAACAAACAAAAAAGAAAATCCAAAGCTATGCAGGATTCATAACCTACAGGTTTACACAACTGACATATTTTCTGTAGTTTGGATTGCTAATGGCACTGTAAATACTGCAGGGACATTACTGATAGGAAGAGTTTTGACCTTTCCTGAGGTGAAGTGAATCCTTGCCTATCCAAATGCTGATCTAATGATGTGTCATTTTTGTCTCAGTTCTCAGTGCAACAGGCAAGCCTCAGCCATTAAGTATTTGCCCAACTGAGGTAAAAAATTCAGTCCAACTGCTGAGGAGATTCGGGTAGTTTTTAAAGAAAATAAATCAAAAAGAGAGAAATCCCATGTCTGAAAATACAGATGTTTTTCACCTCCTTCAACAGTCGAATACCACAATTATTGAAGGATTTTTAATGTGCAGCAGAATGTTCTGTGGCCTCCAAGGAGACACAGATTTTTGATGTGGTTTTCTAAAACCTCACTAATTGTAGTAGGTCCATGCTTCTTTTATTTTGACTCATTCCCAACAGTTCTATAAATGCACTGGGAATATTTTTCTTTGCATCCAAAAGAATACAACACCCAACAATGTTAATCTGGATTGTGTAAATACTGAAAGTCAAATCTGGACACCAAAAAGCAGATGTACACAGAGCTAATAACCATATTGTTATTGGCATGGTATAAAATGCATGATAAACTTCTCTCATACTGATATTGAACTGTAGACATGAAAAAACAACAAATTAACAGCCCATAAATGCTAACTTCAGCAGAAATAAAATTAGAGAATCATTATGAATCGTGCTATATAGACAAGTTGACAGAGGACTTTTTTCAGGTGGACAAACAGGTTTAACAGCATCATTTTCAGACAGCCCACGTCTGAAATTGAGGCAATGCTTTCCAGCATATCAAAAGCAGCAGTGCAGAAATCATTACTTCTGTAAGAACACACTTCAGGAAAAACAAAACCACTAACTAATTAATGCAAAATTAAACGAGTTGAACGTGAATGCCAGTGCATGAAAAGGCAGTTCTGGGGGGTTGGTATGCTTTGATTTTGATTGGGGTTTTTTTTTGAAGAAACAACACATTTTTATTTTCTCTGAATAGATTAAGTTTAAAATGATCAAATACTCTGATAAGGTACCAACAGTACAGTCAGACCTTTTGTATGCCTACATACATATATGAGATAAAATAATGAGGAATAACAAATACATTTCTCAAGAAAAGCAAATTTCCTGAGTATTGATGAAATTGGAGTCTACTTACTGAATTCCCAACTGTGGCGCATAAGAAATTAATACAATATTTTATAGGAAGGCAGTTTGGGTTGTTGGTCAAAAACAATGAAAAGATCATCAAAATTAAAGCCCACACCATCTTGACAGTTGAGTCACTTCATTCTGTCATGTGTTGGTTTTATCCCAGTTTTCAGTTTAATGGGCAAAGCAAAGCCAAACACTGCAATTATACAATTAATGCAGAATGTTTTAATGTGGAAATGGCAAGGCATTCAAACTTCAATGAATTAAGACTGACATGACCTCAATTTTAACAGAGAGGCCCAGGCAGAATAAGCCCTACAGGAACCGAGACAATCAGGTTTGGATTTACTGTCAGTCTAGAAAATTTCCATGCTCATTTAGAGCGAAGTATCTTGTTAGAAACATCACTCAACCTAATATGCCAATTGAGCCTCAGACTCCATAAACCTCCTGTGATTTATTTACATTTTAACACGACATACAACACTTTTATAATGACATAGCGTGGTTTGCCTTTAAAGGCAAAGCAAAAAGGAGGCGAAACATTCTCTGGTTGATACCACTGAGGAAAATCCAGCACTGAGGTTCAGAAACAGCATTTCCTCCCACAAATATCAGAGTCACAGTCACAGAATCAGTAAGACAGCTGGTGATGGATGAGATAAGGAAAGAGGGGAACCCTGTGAGGCAGGAACTGTCTCCTTGTCCTCATCAGTGAACTCAGCAGGGACAACTCCCAAATTTAAAAAGCTACTCATCCCAACAGGGATGTGTGAACCTGAAATCAGGACAATTTTTTAGGATATTTGTCATTTCCAAGCCATGAAGTTTCATTTTCTCTGAGCTTTTTAATTTGTTTCTGATTGCAAACACCAGTGTGGTTCTCTGGATCTGATAAGAATAATGCAGCAAACTCTGAATATGGAATTACAAAACCAGGAAATTCAGGAATGAATAAATAAATCCAAACTAACTTTTGCAATTGTAAATGATGCAGCAATTCTGCAGATCTACTGAAAAATAATGGACATGCTTTATGATGAGGGCCTGACATCATCAAAATAGAAGAGACAGAAGGTTCCTGAAAAGGTATCTCAAGTCACAGTGTGGGTTGCATTCTTAGACAGTGATTTATGTACAGTCATGAGCAGGTGAGGCACTCAGGAGGGATGCACAAATGCAAAAATCCTAAACTGATCAAGAAGCAATGCATAAAACATTTGGGAACACATCCTATCCCTCCAATAATGACTATTTTGTTTCTACTTGTCTCTTTCAGGTACACAAAGACAAAACTGTTCTAAAAGAGCCGGGTGATTATTAAAATAGCTCATCTCCAGTCTGAAATACAGTGGAAAGCTTTAAACAAGCTGCTGTCCTCTAAAGATTATTCAGCCAGCCAGGAATTTGACAATAGCACGGATGGAAAAACTGCCCTGCTGAGGCAGTCATGCCTGAGTCAGTGGATGCTGCTGCTCCAGCAGTCAATCTCCTGTCATTCATCCTTGATTCCTCATCTCAGGACAGCTCTGGACATTTCTCTGTCTCATAACTGTAATTTACTGCTCACTGTCACCCAGATTAACCTCACTCAAGTCAGCTCCAGAGCTGAAACATACACACCAATTATTGCTTATCTTAAATATGAATTCAGATGAAGCTGTTAAATGTGACAGCTGGCAGTATCTTGAGAGTTTATAGATTTTTCAGTTGCTGTCGTGTTTCTCGTTCTCCAATCAAGCACAATAACCAGCTGTCTGCTAAGGACATTTCATCTTCATGTACTGCAGCACTCTGCTTTTCCTTTGAGCAATTCCAGTTTTTTACTGATATATTTGTGAAGAGAAGCTGCCAGCAGGCTCATGCTTTCTCGTTTGTCCTTCTGATATTTTGCCATTTCAAGAAATGACATTTGCTTCTCTATAGGAAATGGGAATTAGAGCCTATAGCAACTCAGGAGTGAGCAGGTATCAGGGACAGGTAGTAATTTTAGAGAATAAGATTTCATAGAGGAAACATTAAGCAACATTATCCCCATGGTAAAATAGGGTCTTCTTAGAACACATTGCACAGGATTGCATCCAGATGGTTCTGGAATATCTCCAGTGAGGGACACTCCACAACCTCTCTGGGAAATCTTTCCAGTGCTTAGCTGTGATCCTCACATCTAAATATTAAATCACCAGTAGTAATGCAAGGACTCCATTAAGGACTGATCATTCCACTCAGACACTTAGAAATAGCATGCGTCCAAAAAGACAATTATAATACAAGGAAGAAACAAAACAAACAAGCTACTCTGCAATGTCAGCAGGGACTGGGAGTAGGAACACTGGATGAGAGGCAGAGTAAGGCAGGAGAATGCAAGTTGGCTTAATAATGAGCCCAAGGGCTTTAGAGGAGAAAATCATATTTGAACCAGCTGGGAAATGCCTTTTCAAATGCAGATTTGAATTAATGCCAAGCCAGTACTGGAGTGATTACAGAGGTCTTTAACACTCACGGCTTACTCACTTGTCAACTGCTTTCCAAATTTATCATTGATACACCCCAGCAACACAACACTCAGTCTGGCTCTGGCACGGAATCTGATGATGTCAGAGGGAATTCAAAGCATCCTTTTTTAAGCATATTTTTCTAAAGATATAATTTCCTCCCTTTCTTATGTTAATCACACATCAACCCAGCAGCACCCTGAGTCTTGCTAGAAAGGGTGCCCAGCTCTGGGTTGAGTTTGGCAGAGCATTTCTAACCCAGGAGTTTAAAGAGTTGGAACTCCCAGGTTCCTGATATTTTTTGCTCCCTGACAGCTTGCAATACAAATCATGAAGGATCCAGGAGAGAAAACCAGCAGGAAACTAGACCCCAATCAGAGCTAACCATCCGTTAAATAAGGCTTTCATTTAGACAAATGGAAAACAATTGCATTAAGAGCTTCTGTGGAGCTGTATTTAGGTCTTCTCTGTAGGACAGAAGTCTAGAAATGTAATTTTATTTCGAAATAAATGATGGGATTTATCACATATACATAAGAAGCTGAAAAATACCCTATTAATTTTCTCTGAGACACTGGGAAAAAAATCATATAACACAGCAGATTGAGAACTCTCTTGCCTTTGCTTACCAAAAGTAACAGATTTGAAAGTTCAGATGAGTTCATGAGAGAAATAAATAGATACCACGCTGGGAAAAGATTTTGTCAAAGTTACTGATAAGACAAATGAAGCAAATGCATATTTCTGGATATACAAAGAATAATGAAACAGTTTACATCTCATCTCCACAGAAGTTCTTGCAGAGAACTCTCAGGGATCTCCCTTGCAGAGGGTTTATGTAGTGTGGGACTCTGGTCAATGCAAGAACTACACAAATGTGTATTTATTCACAGAACTAGCAAAGAGCCTATAGACTAATTAGCAACGTTATTTGACAGGTAGGAAATGGAGCAAATATCTGAGGAGAAGGAAGGAGAAACCAAAACACATCTCTTCTTTTGTAACAGTAAATAATATAATTGCAGAAGCAGCATCAGCTTTACTTACCAAAACTGAAATCTGCCCTATCCTTCCTTCTACCAATTTTTTTTCAGATTTTTCTTTGGATGCCAACGTTTTGAAAGAATATGCTTTCTTCTGAAACTTATAGTCCTTTGCCTCAGCTCTTGAAGTTTTGTAAGAAACACCCCTCTGAACCCAAATCATAGAAGTAGATGAATGAAAAGAAACTATTTTAAGCTGGAGAAGGACTGAACTAACATTGACTGAACAGCACATAGCCAACACCCTGCACCTCATCATCTGTATCCTTCAAACATAACCACTAAATATTTACTTTGCTGTATGCTCTTTTGATCAACTCTCATCATCCGAAAAAAAAATCATCATTTTTCAGGTGCCATCAAACAGAAGAAACACCAAAACATGAATGTCTGAATAATTTCACAACCTCTAAAGCAAGAGTAGGATTGCAGGGGTTTAAAGCCACACAGGCAGAAGATGTTAAAGATGTCCATCTTTGCAAATCAGCTCCTGATCAGACTTAGGGCTGTGTCATGTTTGGTGTGTGCCATTCAGTTTTACCCTTTTGAAACTCATGAAAGCTTTAAAAAACTTCCCAAGTGAGATCTTTTGTTATACTGAACATGCTCAGAATTATTGAGAATCAAGAAAATTAGTCCAAAGGTTTCAAGGAAATAGGTTTAGTACCAAACCAAATTCTGCCAGGGCAGAGCAATGGATGAAATTCAATCCTTCGATACCAGGAGCTGCCTACAAGCTCAGGATCTAATCTTCTGTCCTGGCTATGGGGACATAATTAATATATCAGAGCAGTCTAGAGATGTTTAACTTGCCCCCTGCCCATATCAGATTATAACAGCTGTCATCTCCATGGCTCTTCAGGCTCTCTAGGCAGCATTGATCTGATCTCCAGTATTGATCTGGTCTCTGACAATTATAACTGGAGTTAAAGCAACTGAGGCTCAAATGATTTCATGAAGGAAGGAGTCTGGCAGTTTGTCCTCTCCTAGAGCACACATGACATGGAAGTGGGACTGGAAGCTACAAGATGACCCATGGAGGATTCAAATGCCTCAGAGGGGCATTGAGGAGTCTCTGCTCAAACAAGCACTGGAATTTTTTAACCTGGTAACTTAAAATGGCATCTGCCCTTAAAGAACTGAATTGACACCCCCTACTTTACCTGTCCCTATGTGCAAAAAACCTAAATTTAGGCATATTAATACATAATCTTAATCCCACCCTTTGTAACTGCTAACAAAAGTTTGGAAATTATTGTTCTCAAATTCTACCATCTCAGATGCGGTTAAATCAGAAGTACTGCATTTTATGTAATTTAAGTATATATTCAGGTTTTTTGTTTGCTCTTACTTAAGTTGACTACATTTCAGTATAAAGCAGAAAAGTAAGTAAATGACAGGGGTTGCGCAACTCATACTAAAAAGGACAAAACAAAAGACTGTTTCAAAAATTATACTGTGGAAACCATAAAAGCAGCTGCTCACACCATTATGTGTTTAAGTAAAAATGATGAAATTATATTAGCAACCTTGAGTGTGGTCATAAATGCCTGCAGGAATTTAAAACTCTCCTCCCTCTGTAAATGCAGACAGAAATCAAATAAGAATGTTTCTGGTCCGAGGGCAAATTGCATCGTTACCAAAACTCTGTGTACTGAAAAAGAGGCACCACAATAAAATAAGAAGTCACCATTAATCAATTCTCAAAGTTTCTTCGAAAGACCTTTAAGGATTGCACCAGTAATGCTTCTACAAAGCAAGGTTTTCTAGGAAGAAACCCAGCAAGTTCTTTTCCACCACAGCCTCATCACCTGGTATTTGATGTTCTCTTTTTTAACTTCTAACCCATAACACAGCGGCACAAACTTCACCTTCATTCAAGCTTTCACGAGAACCCGTCAACCATCACTTCAGGAAAACTAGGAAGCAAATAATGCTCTTCAATTCAATGGAATAGCAATTCCTTGAGGTGACTCCATTACATGGAACAATACCTTTGAAATGCAACATGTAAATCTGAACTGTAAAATGAAGTGACCAAAGGACTGAAGTTTGCACTATTGATACTGAATTGCATCACTCTAACAACTGTAACAGTACCAATGAAAATAACAACGTTAAAGGTCCATCCTCAAACACCCTCTTCAGCGTTATTTTGACGATTCCAGCAAAATGGGACCAAAATGTGTCATCTGATACTCTGGGAGAAACCAGAGAGAACTCTGGGAGAAACAACCAGTAGAAAATGCTCAGTCTGATACCTCTTGGCAAACATTTTCATTTTAAAACAGGTTGTTGATGTTGCTTTGGGCTTTTTTGAAAGGACATGGCAATAGAACATCTGAGTTTTAACGCACAATGTTGGATGGAGAGAATTTTCTGGGATAAGCTGTGCAGAACAAAGGTCATGCACTGCCAGTTCACACCACACTGAACAACTCAACACCTCTGGAAACCCTACCCAGAGAGCTGTTTTTAAGATTGTGTGAACACATTCAAACTAGTGCTGAACTCAACACTTTCATGGCAAAAGAGTGTTTCATAGCTGCACCAGCAAGTGAAACCTTCAGGGGTTTAACCCACAGACCAGAGTCAACCTCTTATGAATACCTATAGGTAACATCCTTAAAAATCAAACACAATGAGCACCCCACAGGGGTGAGCATGCTGAACATTAACTGTATTCATCTTCGATATGAAAATAAATCTTGGGCAATTTTGCATTTACGTTACTCATCATTATTTTCTTTTAGAAAAGTATTTTACTTCCAAAGGAATTGCTAGTTATTACGTAAGAAGAAACTTCTATGCAAAATTCATGGGGATGAAGTGGGTTTGAGTGCTGGCCAAACACTTAGTGGCTGACGGATTTTTCCCTTAACTAAGAACCAAGCTGTGTCAAACCATGACAGGAGAGCCTGGAGTTCCTTGGCACAACCACCAGCCCTGTCAGGTCCTGATTGTACCGAACTCCTGCCAAACCTTTGCAACATATTAAAAACTCCAACAACTCAAACAGCACCACCCCTGTGCTCAGCACAAAGCTGTGTTGTTAATTTTGAGATACATGAAAGCAGCTGCAGCCTCAGGGGCGAGCAGGGCGTGACTTACGTTGTTCATGTACTCGGAGAGCAGGTCCTGCAGGGCCTGGCGCACGGCGTTGCACTCGGCCACGATGCGCTCGCGGCGGTCGTCGCGCGTGCAGGACGAGTCGGCCATGAGCGCCGCCCCGCTGATGATGCTCTCCAGCCGCTCCTCCAGCGACGGCCGGAACCGCGCCTCGCTGAACGTCATCGGGTCCAGGATGATCTTGTTCTGCAAGGACAAGGAAAATGGGAAAATGGTGAGAGGTTGCAGGTCTTTGGCATTTTTAGTGCCTTCAGAGAGGTTTTTTTAGTCTTTCCCATAAATAATTTATCGTAGAGTACCAGGTTGGAAGGGACTGCAAGGATTATCAAAACCTTCTTGGAACAATTTCCTACCACATTCCTGAAAAAGGAAATATTAGAGAAATACATACATATATATGTATAAATTCACAACCTTGCTGCCCAGAGAAGCTGTGGCTGCCCCATCCCTGGAAGTGTCCAAGGCCGGCTTGGAAGGGTCTTGGAGCAATCTAGGATAGTGGAAGGTGTCCCTGCCTATGCCAGGGGCTTGGAACAAGATGATCTTTAAGGTTCCTTCCAACCCAAAACCATTCCATGATGCTAAACCACTATTATTCTTCCACAAATATCCTGAAAATTTCTCGGCTCTTCAGGACATTCATATGCAAAGTGTAAGTTTTTTATTCCTGAAGATAGAGTGGGATGTTCTCCATTAATAATTTCATTTTGATTATTTTTATAAGCAGCCTATTATATTTTAGCCTACACTGCTGAATTGCTACTATATTACCTCAATATTTCATTAATTTAAAAAATTGAGGAAGTTAAGACTGCAAGAAAATCACTACTAGATAATGATACACAAAAATATGAAAATCTCTGATTTCCATTCTGCAGAGCATCTTTTAACAACTTTTTCTATTTTTCCATCAGCAAAAAAGAGCTGGATTAGTTAATTAACAAGGGAGCACTACATGAAGAAAGTCTGAAACATCTTTAATTTGTCAAATAGACTGCTGGTTAGCAAAGTGTCTTCATTCTGCTAGAAAAAGAACTGATTTTTGAAGACTCTTTTCTAATAAAGATTAATTCCTAAATTATGATCACTGCTAAGCACTTGAGTACTGTATCCATCAAACTCATTACCAAATATCAAATAGGTTTAAACCACATTGATTCTACTCTTCTCACTGTAAAACTTCTCTTAAAGTTATGCATATTGAGTCACTGCTGGATTAGATTTTGACCTGCTTTTCTCCTTTTGCAGTTCAAGGTAAGAAATACAAAAGCAATAATCACCTGCTCCCATTCTTAGACACATTTACAACACTGTGAAATTCAGAAACCTTTTGTTGAAATCATGCAAAGAAGTCTCCTAATTGCATATGGACTAAAAATGCTCTGTAAGTTGTGCACTTGTTATTTGAGCTTTAAAAGAAAATAAATAATGAAATAAGAATGAAAAATGTAAAAGCATTCTGATTTCTAATAATCACACCTATAAAGCACATAAGATTTGTTAATGAACCATTTTAATTCTCACAATGTTCTGATAACTTTATGATTAGTCTATTTCTTTTAATATCCAAGAGTAATCAGTAAGTGCAAGCTAAATGATACAAGTAATTTGAAATAAAACCCACACAGTGTACCAAAATGTACATTAGACTTTAGGAACATGACACATAACCAACATGTGCCTTTAGCATGGAAAATTGTACGTGTTTATTATTAATCAGAAAATGCTCAAATGGATTTATTCAAAGCTAAAGACAGACTCCACGTGAATATTTTGTTTATTTCAGCAGGACAAGGCTCTTAGAAGAGATCTTATTTCTCAATAAAACTTCCAATTCACACAGAGATTCCGTAACTCTCACTACTATACAGAGAAAGGAACCCCTGAGGAATCTATAACTTCCCTGAATCTTCAGCAGTTAAATAGTAATGAACAAAAGGAATTTATGAAAATCCATTATTTAAAAAAAGGAATAATAGTAGAATTTTAACCAGATAACGTATGATTCCAGCTCCAGGAACTGCTGACTTGGCAGAAAAATGTGCTGCATTAGCCAGAATGTGAAATAATATCTCACATGTATCTTCTGGGGTCTGTGTTTCACAGCAATAAGCAGAGCAGTTTTACAAGCACCTAAATTAGAAATGACTTCTCCAAGAGTTAGGCCTGTGCATATTTATGTAATGGGGCTTTTGAGCCAAAGGGTAATGCTTGGGATTTTCAGAAGTCAGCTGTATAAATTCATTTTCACAACCTCATATTTCACGTGGCAGTAGCAAGACTGCCATTGCATCAAATGAACTATATAAGCAACTTATGGAATTATTAAGAAAAAAAAAAATTGAAAAAAAATAGCTGCATGTTTCAGATTCCTAACCAATCCTTCCAGAAATGCCTCCCTTTTCTTCCTCTTCCTCACAGCCACAGGTATAAGGTTCCCTAACTACACAGCAAATTTCAAACAGATCTTACACCTCTCAACAAGTCATAAATCACATTTTTCTCCTTAGGTTTGAAGATCCTGCACTCAAGTTTTCTGTGAGGCCCAAGGACCTACCTGGAGTATGGAAATATGCATGTGTATTTCCATATGTACTTGCATATGCAAATACAGGGTCCTGCACCTGGGGAGGAATATCCCCAGGCACCTGCACAGGCTGGGGGTGACCTGATGGAGCAGCTCTGGGGAGAGGGACCTGGGGGTTGTGGTGGACAATGAGCTGTCCCTGAGCCAGCAGTGCATCCTGGTGGCCAAGAACACCAATGGGATCCTGGGGTGCTTTAGGAAGAGCATTTCCAGCAGGACAGGGAGAGGATCCTGCCCCTCTCCTCAGCCCTGTGAGGCCATGTTTAGAGAACTGTGCGCAGTTCTGGGCTCCTCAGCACAGGAGGGACACAGAGCTCATGGAGGGGGTCCAGCAGAAGCTATAAAGCTGGTCAGGGATCTGGAGCATCCCTGATGAGGAAAGGCTGAGGGAGCTGGGGCTGCTCAGCCTCAGGAGGGACCCTCATCCCTGTGTGTCCCTGTGTGCAGGGAGGGTCAGAGCAGGGCCCAGGCTCTGCTCCAGGGCCCAGCAATGGCACCAGAGGAACAGGCAGGGACTGAGCCCAGGGAGTTCCACCTGAACATGAGGAAGAACTTCTTTACTGAGAGCACTGGAACAGATTTCCCAGAGAAGCTGTGGAGTCTCCTCACTGGGGATATTCCAGAGCTACTGGGATACACCTGAGCCCTGTGCTCTGGATGGCCCTGGCTGAGCAGGGAGGTGGCACCAGATGAGCCACTGTGGTCCCTTCCTGCCTGACCCATCCTGGCATTCTGTGGATACCCCCATCCTTTTCAAGCCCTGAAGATGAACAATCTACAGATCAAGTATCTCCCATAACTCTGATCACTGAAACCCAACTCACTGTTTTCACAAACAGGTATGTTGTACTTCATTAATAAATTCAGGAATTTCTTTACAGACTACGTACAAATACTATTTAGATTTTAAAAATTAAATAGTGTAGCACAGAGGGTGTATAATTAACCCAAGTCAGCTTTCCTCACTTTGAACTGTAAAAAAGGAATATACTTCTGGGTTATTTCCAAATAAGGAGAAATCTATATGATGATAAAAACTTAACACATGAAAAATAAATGTCACTCATTTGTACTCAGTAATTTTTTTATCCAAATCCCATAAAACTTTTTGCTTATAATTCATTTTTAGGCTTAAATATTATTAAATATTTGTTTGGGGTATCTGTTAATGACAATTCAGGATTAGAGTAATTTGGGTTAGAATGAACTCCTGAAGGTTGTATTTTAAACACCTCCTTAAAACAGTCAACCTTAACATCAAGCCAGGCTGCTCAAGGCTTCATCCAGTCAAGATGGGAATTCCATTCCGGGAGATTCTCCAAACCTCTCTGCCTACTGTTTGAGGCAATCACCTTCATGGGTGACCATGGGTGACTTTTTCCTTCCCAATATCCAGAATTGTCTCAGAATCACCTCGTGCCAGTTCCACCTCACTGCAATATCATAAACTTCAGTTTTCCTTAAAATATAACAAATAACGATGTAGTTACTGTCTGATGGGTTGTTATAAATAATTGTTATAAATAAATGATAGTCTAGATGTTTATATTAAACTCTTTCTCAAATATCTCACACGGGAAACAGGTTTTGGAGTTTTGGGAAAAAGGAGACTGGGGATGAGAACCAGCTTCATTACAGCTCCCGACGTTCAGTTTCCAAAGAGACACAATTTTTGGTTACAGAAGATATTACTCCTCTTCAAAGAAAACTTGGTATCAAACTATGTTATCAACACCTATAAAACTCTCACACATATATTATCAGGGAAATAATGTCTTCTTGGAAAGAATAAAAAAGTAGTTGGCAGGAAATCTGGCTAAATAAGTTTCTTTAAAAGCTGCAATTTCCCAGCACTTCTTAAAAGCCAGTTAATGAACGATGAATGTAAATGAACTGGAACACTTTACATTTCTAATTAGTTAACTAACATCAGAGTCATAAATCAAGGACTGATACCATAATTCAATCCTTATAATTAAGTGTTTCAAACCTCTTCATAAATGTAGACAGATTACTGTAAACATACATCATTTTTTGGCTGCAGATGCTGAAACAAAATCCAAGAAAATCAATTTGATATAATTGAAGATTTGTTTGAAAACTGTTAAAACTTGTGATAAAACCTTCTTTAAATATGGATAACTATTTTCTCTTCACTTTTTTCCTTAAATTATATCAAGGGGTGTTTACAGAAAAGTTGTCATGTTTTAATGAATACTAAAGATTTCTGAAAATAAACCTCTTCATACTAATTACTGCTATAAACCAGCTTCCTCTTGTTCAGAAGGCAATGAACTATCTCACACACTAATAAACTAGAGAACACAACTTTGGAAATTTAAAATAATGGCTAAATTATTCATACTTTAACAAAAATACTAAAAATAGCCATATACCCCACATAAATGTATGGAATGATCAGAGAGCACATCATTATTGAAACTTTGTGACATTTATCTGCATTAGAATCTCATTTTCAACCATACCAAAAAAAATCCTAGCAGTCTTTATTAGAAATATAATGCAAAGCAAAAGCAAGACATTAAATTAATAATTTAAAACAATTTTACAACTCCAAAAGAATTAGAATTACTGTATCATTGCCTGCATTTTCCAATTAAATGACTTCATTATTATGTACAATTGCCTTATTGCTCATGAGAAATCTGCTCATCCTCTGGTTTCTGTACATAGAAAGTCTTAAGGAAATTTCAGCAGCATCTTCAGAACCTCTGCCCTGTTTATTTCTTAAATACATATTTATTGATTCATCTATTTAGAATGTGAACCTTCAGGGCAGAGACCATTTCCTAACATAGTTCTTAATGATTTAGAATCACAGAATCACAGAATGGTTGAGGTTGGAAAATACCTCTAAGATCATCGAGTCCAACCATAAACCCACCACGATGTTCACCAAGTGCAACATCCACAGGGTTTTTAACACTTCCAGAGACACTGAATACACAACTGCCCTTAGCACAAGGAAAATCCCATTTTTGAGGTAAATGTCACTGCAAAGTGTGATAGATATTTTAGATTAACAATGCCACAACCAGGAGACGGCAGGAAAAACTGCCTTTGTGTAGAAGGCAGCACATGATATACTGAGGGAGCCAGTTTTTCTGAGTAACTTGGAGACAGGACTCTATAAATAAGAGTGTTTGATGTATTTCTTTGTCAGAAGCGCCTGCACTACTGCAAAAACAAATGCTGTGTGCTTGCAGGTTTGGCTTCTGTACCTCTGTCCGTGTCTCCTGCTGTGCTAACAGGGCTGTCCAGCTCCTGTTTAGCAATAAATCAAACGTTCCTACCTTCCACAATGCTGTGTTACACACACACACCATTCAGCTGGAGGAGTGTGACAGTGCAATGCTACACTGCAGCTTTTGATGGGCTGCTCTGGAGTGATGAAACAACACAGAAATAATTCAGAGAGGGCTCCAGGAGGGCTGGAGAGGGACTTTGGACAAGGGCATGCAGTGACAGGACAGGGGGAATGGCTTCCAGGCCAGAGCCAGGGTTAGATGGGATATTGGGGAGAAATTCTTTACTGTGAGGATAATCGTAGCTGCCCCATATCCCTGGAAGTGCTGGATTGGACAGGGCTTGGTGCAACCTGGGATGGTGGAAGGTGTCCCTGCCCATGGCAGGGGGTGGAACAAGAGGGTCTTTAAGGTCCCTTCCAGCCCAAACCATACTGTGATTCTCTGACCTTTCCCTCTGGCACCGCAGACTGGATGCACCCACAGCAGCTTGATGAGCACCCCAGGCAGGCAGAAGTGCACAGCCACGAGCAGAAGCAACAGCCCCCACCTTCCCAGCCCCTTCACCTGACTGCTCTCCATGGACATGCTGCTTCCCTGAAATAGTGGTGGTGTTCACTCCTCACATACCTAAGCTACAGAAGTATCTCAGAGGTGCTAAATAAACACAGCCAAAATAGTAGCAAGTGTAGTCTAATTAGAATGTTTCACTCAGTGCTCTTTTCGAGCTCTTATATGTAACCTGAAAGAAAATTTAGTATGTTTTTGATTTAGCACTTCAGATATTCAAACTTACTTTAACAAGGAAATAAGAAACCTGCAATAATCTGAACAATAATGCAGTAACTGTACTGCTACAGAAAACACGTTCTCTTATAGAAATGATAATCACGTTTTTGAAGTGTGTTTCTCTTCTGTGCTTTTAGTATCTGTAACAAATCTGTGTGGGTGAGGCTTCACTACAAAAATTCCTTTGCAAATAAACTGGCCTGCTGCAAACAGGTTAAATGCATTTGATAGAGAAGCACAGGCAGCAGTTGGTGTCGGGGCAAAAGGCTTTTTCTACCACCAAAAGAAGTGGTAGAAAATTGCTATGGTTAAACTCCAACAAGTATTTTTGCTAAATCTTTCTATAATACTAATTTCCTACACAAGAGAATTTCAGGGGGAAAAAAATAAATATATAAACATAAAAAAAAAAAAAATCCAGCAGCCACTAGATGGTGCTCCTATCCAGCAAATACAGCTCAGCAGCAACACTCCTACTGCTAAAGGGGAATGAAGGCAATGAGATCCTAATCCACAGTTACCCCAGGTGCTTCTCTTTACAGAGATCACATTTTTGTTATGGACTTGCTACCAAAATCCTGATATTTCCAGTGCTGTCTCTTGTACTCCGGAGCAGACCTTTCCACAGTAATATATAAACACAGAAAGGGCTGTAATGGGCAGGGAAATGTAGCAATAACTGAAAGGAAAAGCTTATTTGGCCCCTCAGCATCATCAGGACCCCAAAATTTACTCTGATTCTTCCTCATTTGTAAGATCAGTTCAGCATCCTCAAACACACATCTCTGCAAACAGGTGAAGCTTTGAGGTTTAGTGTAAAATGCAACATTTTGCTGTTGGTCATTAGTTTCTTAATATGCAAATGATGACCAGTGTTGATTTTTCTCCACTCTGGAGAGATCTGAGGAGTGCAGAAAGTGATGAAGTATCTCATTACTGCACTGAAGTTTTGGAAACACTGGGGTGCAGCCTGGCTGCCTTCACACAGGAAATGGTTGGTTTGACACTACTGCAGTGTTAAAGTCACTTTTGCTGCATCAGGAACAAAAAATCCAACCTGTATTTTGGGGCCCCAAACACAAGAAAGTTGTGGACTTGGGGGAATGAGTCCAAATAAGCCCCTCTGCTCTGGAGCCAGGCTGGGAGAGCTGGAGGTGTTCAGGAGAAGAGAAGGGTCCAGGGAGACCTCAGAGGCCCTTCCAGGGCCTAAAGGGGCTCCAGGAGAGCTGGAGAGGGACCTGGGACAAGGGATGGAGGGACAGGACAAGGAGAAATGACAGCTTGGACATGGCTTGGAGCACCTTCTAGTGGAAGGTGTCCCTGCAGGGACAAGGAAGGGCTGAAATGAGATGATCTTTAATGTCCTTTCCTACCCAAACCACTCTGAGATTCTACAGTATTTCATCCAAATCTATACATGAGGTTATCTGAATCTGCAGCACACTTTCCCCAGTGCATTCCTAGTTAAATTCAATATAGAACTGCTTTTATACAGAAATTGCCATTTGCCTGGGCTAGACCTACTCAAGCTCAACGAGTATGGTTCCAAATTGCTGTGGGACGTGCAGTAATATTTTTGCAATTGTTTCTTATGAATTTCAGGGGTGAAACAAACACACTTCAATTCTTATTTCGAAGCTCACATTTTGTCCTTTTCTCTGCAGCATCGCAAATCACTTCTCCGAAGAACATATTTACAAGCAAATTGCAATTCCATAAATGTTCTGCAAAAATCCATTCTCAGATCATCTGGCAGTTATTTGTCCAAAAAGGAACATTTTAAAGGTAGCCAGTTAATGAAACAGTATTTTTTCTGTCTGCTGCATTTCTGCCACATTTTGACAGCTCTTAATTTTATTACCAAAAAAAAGCAGTCTTCACTACTGCTATACCCAGATACTTTGTCTTTCCAGTTTCTCTGTAATGTTTTCCCCTCATTACACACTTATTAGATCTTTCACTCTATTTAAGGTGCACTGCATTCTCTAGTCATGCAAAATATTCCTAAAGGAGCATTAATGTATTCACTAAATATGTTATGATAGCCCATTTATTAATTATGAGCTGCATTTAACAGCCTGGAGGACAGTGACCAGTGTCATCAGACACTTTCTCTCTCATCAAATGTACTCATCTCCCAAATGGTTCACTTGCTCTGTTCAAAAATTCATTAAACATTGAGTTACTCTGCCCGTAATCTCTCAGTTCAAATGCTGCTCATAACAAAAAATAGTACAATTTCAGTACCTTGGGACCTATCCCAAATACATAAATACCTCAAGAACTAAAGTAATTTTAACCACCTCTTTCAATTCTCAAACGTATCGAATCATAGAATCTTGCCTGAGTTGGAAGGGACCCACAAGGATCAACCAGTCCAGCTCCAGGCCCTTCCCAGGATAAGACCAAGAATCCCACCCTGTGCCTGAGAGCATTGTCCAAATGCTCCTTGACCTCTGGCTTTGGTGCTGTGACCACTTCCCCTTATATTCCTTTAAATTCCTTTATAAACCAGATTATTTTCACACTAAGAAATCAGAGAGTAAAGTGGTGACCTACCGGCCCAGCAGTTCAACACTGCTGGATTGCAACTTTAAAGACAAAATACAGAGAAACAATAAATCGAATATTAAAAAGGATAAAAAATGATAAAACATCAGATAAAACAACATCAGCTATATGTCTTGCCTGTTTGGATTAACATCTATTAAAATCAAGCACTATATATTCCTTTTAACAAATAAAATATCATTTTATTCCATTGCTAGAGGCAGGACTTGCACAACAAAAGTCAGGGAGAAACATCAGCTAAACCATCTCATCAGCTCTTTCTGGAGCAATACTGAAAACAACAGCTATTTGCTTTTGGCATCAGTGGAGAAAAGGGGTTTTGGTCCTTTTCTCCTTTAGATACCTTCTCCTCCCCTCTCTAAGTTAGAGGATTTATAAATTCTATTAAATTTTATTGCAGATAATTCAAGCCTTGCTTCGAACACAGGAATAATCCTTTTTATGGAGTTATGGTGCATGCATAGTAAACAGCTTTATATTTACAACACCATTACACCCACACCCCCAGCACTGTACAAGAGTGATTACCCTCATTTTTCATATCGAAATCTAAAGGAAATTATTTAGAATTGCTTAAAATGTAAAGCATTGTAGGTTACCCAGTCTGAAATCATAGAATCTGAATTTCCACTGTGATTAGCACTTCTGAGGTGTTGGCAGCACATCCCACTGACACAGCTACACTCCTCAGGACTCAGGAATTGTAATCCCAGTCCATATTCTGAGAGGAGGAACCCTCCTACTCACCAGAGATCCCCAGTGCCCAGTAAATCCTATTTTTGCCTATCACTGCCCCCTCTCTATTCCGTCATGGAGAACACGTTCCCAGCTATCTGTGCGCAGCCCTTGCTGTGGCAGAGACAACCATGGAATCACAGAGTTGTTTGGGTTGCAAAAGCCCTCTGGGATCATCAAGTCCAACTCCAGCACTGCCAAGGCCACCACTGACCCCTGTCCCCAAGTGCCACATTCACATGGCTTTTGAATTCCTCCAGGGGTGGGGACTCCAACACTGCCCTGGGCAGCTGTGCCAATGCCTGACCACTCTTTGGGGGAGGAAACTTTCCCTCATATCCAATCTAACCCTCCCCTGGCCCAGCCTGAGGCTGTTCCCTCTCCTCCTGTCCCTGTTTCCTGGGAGCAGAGCCTGACCCTGCCCTGGCTGCCCCCTCCTGTCAGGGAGTTGTGCAGAGCCACAAGGTCCCCCCTGAGCCTCCTTTTCTCCAGGCTGAGACCCTTCCCCAGCTCCATTCCCTTCTCTGGACACAATAATTCCTTTACTTTATTTCCAGATATAAATACATATTTTATAATCACATGTATTTTTACCCCTTTCCAGTTGCCAAACCCACACCAGCGTGGATGCCATCTATCTTCAGCTCAGTTTTCACTCAGCACAGGTCTCCTGGTCCTTCTCATTGCTTTTCTTCTCAATAATCTCACTCCCTATTTAACTACCTCCCTACCACACTCCAGTTTGACCCTGCTGCACACCATGAGGGCTATGGAAAGGACACCAGATAAATCCATCCCAGAATTTAACATGTGCCAACACAGCAATCCCTTGATAACCAGAACAGATGAGACCAAAATTACCATTTTCCTGAGTGAAAACAGAGCCTTTTCACAGTTCACAGTAAGTTCTTCAAACATTTATCTACGAAACTTCCATAAATTTGGCCAAGTATCATGAAATTAAATAAACTGTGCACCCCCACTTAAATTAGGAACTCAGAAATACTTTATGAGCATAAAATATATGCCAGATTTTAACAATAAATTACTAATAACACCAGGAATACCTGGTTTTAAATGATCTAAGATTAAAGCAGCAACCTGGAAGTTAAAGGACAAAGCAACAAGGCATTAAACATGTTCTTTTTACATCAATCAACTTCAAATAGGACTTCAAAGGAAAAAATCCACTAAGGAACAGATTTGTGAGCTCTTCTTATTTCTACATAAATTATCTCTGAGAAGCAATAAACTACAACTATCTCCAAAACTTTGCTGCTAATAACTCACAGGTGACTTTACACAACCCACCAATGTATAGAGTGTGAGAATTATCATAAGATCTAGTTAAAATCAATGGCTAAAGTGTTTCAAACAGGTAGAATAATTATTTGTATTCCATAGGATGATATTTTGATTGTGAAAATATTCAGATTATTCCCACAGCAGTTATTTGAAGCGCTAAGCCACAGAAGGCTGAGTCCAAAATTTGAAATAATGAAAACTGAGAAGTGTTAAAAATTATGGAAAAAAACCTATAAACTTATTTTTAATACAGAAGAATTATCTTGACATACAATGCAGAGTTTAGTAAGCACTTCATACCAAACACAAACTGCTCTCAATAAATACGACTGAGACTGTAAAATAAATATTCTGTAAAATTATTTTCATTAGAAAATATAAACCTCCTTTCCCTTGCTGAAGAATATACTACCACCATAAATTTTTTTTTTCTGCACAACTTTTTTATTCATTACATAGTTTCACTAGTCTGGTACTATTGCTTGTTTTCTTGCTTGTAAAACATGAAGGTAATTTCACAATCATCCCACCATCAACAGCTATAAGTTTTGACTTTCCCTGGAGTTTAAGGAATGTCACCTCTGTTGCAGAATTAGGTGTGAATAAATCTCATTCAACAGCTAAGCTGTGAGTTAGAAAAAGGATAATACAATTGTTTCAAGCTCTGTATCCTTGTGAATCAAAGTTTTCACTTAGTTTCCTAAAAAGAGAAAGAAGGAATTCCCCAAAAAGGCTGGTTTCCCACACACCATTCTGAACAGAACACACTGCTATGGCTCCACATCCCCCACACACATTCATGGCTCCTGCAACATCACGGAAAGTGGAGAAGACTTTACCTGAGGAGAAAAAGGATGAATATTCTCATAGAGGCAGGGACAATATCTGGTGTCTCGCACAGTCTTCACTACATTTATTTTCACTACGCACAACGACTCTCTTTGCATTGAACAACAGCCTTTTTTCCAGAAGGCAGCAGCAACATCATCAGTTTGGGACTGAGAAGTCACATGTTTTCTGTCCCTGTTTGTCAAACCTTTGCTGTCCAGGACGTGCAAAGTCCCACACAAAAGCTGGAGCACAATCAGAGCACACAGGGATATTACTCCCAGGATCTTACCAACCAGGGACCTGTGAGCTGGGAAGGCCCTGAAAACCCTGAGGAATTCCTTAAATCTTAACCCACAGTAATTGTGCAGGAACAACCACAGATGCAGGAATAGATGGAGGAGACAAGCCCAGTCCAATATGCCATGAGATGAACCACCTGCACTGCACCTCCACTTTCAGCCCTAAATGTAGCAGGACTGAGCAGCTCCTGATTGCATGTGACAGATGCTGGGATTGCAACCTTGTGCCTTAATTGAAGTGAAAAGGACACCATTCCCTAATAATAACTTCAACAAATCTTTGCCTTAAGTCAGACTGAAAGACGAAAATATTTTCAGAGACTGTCTGCAATAACATTTTTCTTCCCTGCCTGAAGAACAATCCTCAGATGTGAGACAAAGAAAAATCATCAGACAGGACTGCTAATGAAATTAACAGCTCAACAATTAGCTGTCAGGAAAGTTAAGTGAAACTGTATCTGTTGCTGCAAGAGAGGCTGCAGCACTCTGCCCATAGCTGAACTGACTGCTATCAACTCTGTTTGAAAGAAGCTTTTTCCATACCTTTGATTAACATAATTCATGATTCAAGTTGAATGATACTATTTCCACGACGCTAAGCTCCATCACCATCTTCATTTTTTTGTCTTGTCTTCCTGACTTGCCAGACAAATATGATTTTACCATTCAAGCAACCCCGGAGCTTGGTCACAAAACTGAACTGCCAAATTAATCAGATTTTGCCTTATCTAGAACTATGTAGTGAGATTTGTCAAGGATCCTAAGGATAATCTGCCAGATTGATCAGACTGGCCTATCTAGAACCATGTAGTGAGATTTGTCAAGGATCCTAAGGATAACAAGAACTTCTTTTTGTCACTGTCCCAGCCACTGCATATGAGCACAAATAGCTCCTTATAATTCCAGTCCCTTAGCAGCCAACAACCATTCCTCACTAAAACCAACACAAACCAGTATCTGCCCTTTGCCTCTGCAGTCTGAAGAAACGGATGTGAATGAAAAGGGGAATTTGAGTCCTGTGTAAGAACAATTTATTTAAAATCTGTCTCGATTGTGCAGAGAAACACCTCATTTTCCACGCCCTGCTGATACTCACATCAAACTCATTCAAAGCCGCGGCGAGCTCTCCAATGCCAGTGTGGCCCTTGTTCTCATCGGTGGGCGAGGTGGCCTGGGCAGCATTGGAGATGCCAGCAATTGCCTCCTGCACCTGCTTGAAGACGTAGTCCCTGTTGGCCCTGGTGGCAGCGACGTCGGGGTGGCGGAGGAAGGCCTGCGAGGCCGTGTACAGCATGGTGGCGTTCTTCTTCAGAGCGCCTCGCGCCGCCGCCATCTCGTCCCTGCAGTGAGGATCCTTCAGCTCCTGAGTGAGAACACACAGCTTTTAGAGCTGGAAATGAAAGGGTCTGTGTTAGAATGTGCTGCCTTGAGCATCCAGGCATGAACGGCCTGCAGCAGTTTGGCAGAGGTGGGATCAATGGCAGAATCCACCAGAAGTCACTGAAAGAATTCCCCTCCTGCCCAAAGAAGTCCAGTCATCCTGGGTCACTACAGTTGCTACATTCTGCTCACAGTATCTCACCAAGGAGTCACTTCCCCCTTGCAAAAACCCACAAAAAATGTATATAAAATGCTCAAATTTACTCTTCCCAAAAACTGGATTCCTTCTGCTGATTCCGTAAGAGCAACACAAATGCAACACTCTTGCTGCAGCACCTTGTTTTTCTAATTACTACACCCATGTCCTTTATAAAATTATCGTAAGGTAGACATGTAAAAAAATCAAAATAAAAGCATTACAGAGATGTATATCATAGAATCACAGAACCAAAGAACTAACTAGGTTGGTAAAGGCCTTTGAGATCCTCAAGTCCATCCTATGACCTAACACCATATGGTTTTAGTTCTTAACAACCTACTAAAAAAGCCTCTCAACATGTCTATTTTACTTCCCTTTGTATTTTGCTCTATTCCTCGTATCATTTAGAGTTTGCATATCATGACAGATACTTTGTTTCCCCTGACAACAAGAATCAGATACTGCACACTATGTTATCAGAATTATGCATTGTTGTTATTTAACCCCTGATTTTTTTAATTATAGGGTAAATCATACTGTCCTTGAAAACCTTACAAACATTAAAAAAGACCTAACAATATCCATAAGGAATAACAAAATAGTATTATTTCTATTTTAAAACTGTGGACAAACCAGTCTGGATAGCTGAATAGTTTATTTATGTTCCCACATAGAATCTATCACCAACATTGAAAAAGGACCCAGATATTCTGCATTTAATGGTTCTACCCATTGATTATTTTCAACCACACATGGTTGACAGGTAACAGTCTTCAGAGAGAATTTTTTGCCGTATTCTTGTATCTTCAATGGGAACTTAAGAGATATAAACATTCATGAACTTTCATATTTTTCTCTTTTTCCCATATTTTCAGCTCTATTTCCACAGGGGAAGTGTCTGAATGTACGGAAGAGCATTCTCCATATAGTGACTAGATTCTACATTTTTAATTTATTTGCTTTAGTCAGATGGTTTGCTCTTCTGTAGTCCTGCAAGGAGCAGGGAGATGGGCTTAATGATCCTTATGGGTGTCTTCCAACTTGAGATACTCAATGATTCAATCTCACTACAACCCTGAAAATGTTATTTTTCATTAAAAAGCCCCACAATCACAATTCAGCAGTAAATTGCCATTACTCCAATTCAGAAAATAAATACGTGGATGAATACAGAAAGCCAGCTTTCCAAATCCAGTGTGCAATGCAGTACAAAGATGGCACATCCTTGAATTACTGGTGGTATTGAAATATAATTGAAGCTGGAGAGACCTTATACAACTCTACACTGATTTGAAAAGAACAATGTTCAGGGGAAAGTTATCTTTATTGCAAAGCTGTACAATGACCAGCCTTGAATAAATGTTATCGTGACTTTCTGGTCTCTTTTTCAGCTGCCTTAGCAATGAATAAATGGATAAATGAATATTTTTTTAAAAAATAACCTTAAAATTATTAATAATGGTTTTATGCACAAAGTCGATTTCTGTTCCTCCTGAACTTGAATTATACTGAACTAGCAAAGAGCTCGTGCTTTACCAGCTGTCAGAGTGACCTGAAATCTGCATAGGTTAGAATTAAATGGGAATAATGATCAAATTAAATCTATCCTTAACCTCCTGAATCACTTCCCTTTTCACCCTTCAATCTGTTATTAATTGGAGCCTCTTGGAAAGTACTCTTAAAGAAGCAGCACTTGTAAAAAACATCACATTCAAAAATAATCAGCATGATTACATTATAGGCCATGACACAGCAATTAATGGCTCATTGTATATTTAAAACCAGACTGGGACATAAAACACAAGAACTTTGGAATGAAGATGGACTCTTCCAAGCACTCCTGTACTCACCTGTTGCCGTCTCGCAGCGACGTAATTCAGTTTTACCATCTCCTTCCCAAATTCCTTAAAGCGATTGGCTAAATCTTGCTCATTTGTTGCATTTTTCACAGCTTCTAGTGCCTCCTCTACCTGCAACACAGTAAATCAGCTCTGTCAGCATTTTAATCCACTCTTTGACAAAGTCTGTGATTATTCCACCCAATACTCGCTTGTACATGGACACAATTTAGGTTTCACATCCATCACTGTACAGAGGCTTTATGAGAGTCCCATGAACTTTAATTAGGTTTTTAATAGAGCAGCTGTCACTCTGCATTACTGTCCATTTACTGTGCTTTGGGATCATGTACAACTAATGTCAAAGATATCCCTGTATTAATTTCTCCACTCACACTTATCAGATGAAGTATTTAATGTCTGAGGGGTTTAAAACAAAATACATGAGTATGTTCTTAATGTGTGGAACAGGCTTTATGGGAAAACAAAGGACGTTGTAACTTCTGGACAAGAAATAATTAAAAAGGAAATTCAAACTTACCATTAGGATTTAAATTTAACCTGATAAACCCAAAACACTGTATCTTGGCGAAACAAATGACAGCTTCAACACAGAATATTTCTTTTTTTTCTCAGCTCTGAGCTTTCCTTCTTTAGTTATTTAACACTGAGATATGAATCTCAAAAAACCTCACCTGCACCTCCTCAGTGACACTGTAGCTAAGAGGCAGAGATATAAAACCCCAGTTATACCAACAAGTTGATCCACCAAATGTATTGTGAACCTTTACCTTATGCAAAGCAAGAAAAAATATCTGAAGGGACAAAATGCTCTTTTCATGCAATAAGTAAAGGAAATACTACTGTGACTTGATGGGAATTCAAAGTTGTGCTTCCCTCCCTCACAAGATAAAAATGCAATTCCAAGCAAAAACATTGAGAACTGAAAAGTTTCTACTGATCCTTCTTGCTAAAAGCTATTGTTCATGTAAAAGGTGCAGCTTGTAAGAACATACATAACAAATTTTCCCCTAAAAAATAAAGGGCTTCTTGGGATGGGGACAAGCTCCTGAGCACGAGCAGAGGTTTGCAGCTCTCCAGACACTGCTGGGAATCAATAAATTCAGCAGTTGCTGGTGTCTGATAGTTTAGAAAGGCACAATTATGTGCAGAACCTGTCTTTTTATTGCTTGAGTTGCTCTGTGTTTTCCTACCACTGAGAGAGAATATTTTCATTTTGAGCTTTTACCTACTTACTGCAGATTTACAAATTACAGGGCAGTGGAGTAGAAAACACTTACATTTCTATTGGAAAATGCATAATTCAGGAACATAAATTCATAGCTGTTATGTTGGAAATTATAAACCAAGTTACTGCAGATTTACAAGCTACAAGCTTATTCAGAATCCAAATAATCTCTTCTTTACTCTTAAGAAGAACAGGTTTTTTTAAATGAACTGACTGCCTCACCATTAACACAAATTGCAAAAGCATCATTGTATTAAACAATTTGCTCTTGAAAAACTTGCAAAATATGAACATTTTCCTTTCTTATCAAGAAGCATTTACATTAAAATACCTGAAAGTTTCGTCTTTATTACGTTTGTAATGCCAAGCACAGACCTGACAAACTGATACTAATTTTTCTAAGTCCTGCTCCATATGAAATAGAATTCCTGAAAAATTTGTCAGAGATTCCACTCTGAGAATCAGATTTCAAAAGATGCTGATCATATTCTATCTTGTCAGTCAGGGCTCAAGACCACGGATTTCAAAATGAAGAAATCAGTTATGAGCAATACTAGGAGAACAAGCTCCTTTTTAATGATATTCTTCTTATTATAATTTCTTTTTTACAAATTCATACTGGAGCGAGTTCTCTGTCCTTGAGAAAACACTCAACTGATCTGTTCCTCTGATTAACTAGCCTGGAATTAATTAGAACAGATCCATAATTCTCTATGTGCATGACCACATACTATAATGGTACATGGATTTTTAATGTGTTACAAAAGCTTCTGCAATAATCCCTATTTCTAATTTTAGCAGTGCAAAAGATAACCTGAATGCAACGACCAGGAGTCCTTCCAGAAAGCACCTGCATATATTCCCTCTAAATCGCTAATTAAAATGCACCATTTCCTGGGAAGCCTTTGACATGCTTTCAGAGAAAACTGATTACAGCACAATTCAGCATAAATCAGGCTTCATTACTTTGACATGCAGAATTATTTTAGTTCATTAATTTTATAGTTAGCTTACACCAGTCTTTGAAGGTTACCTTTGAGTCAATAGAAGAGCTGTTTCTTCATCAATTTTGTATAGTAACCACTTTTCCCCCTAGTAATTCATTTGTCTAAAAGTAGTTAGCATTGTAAAGTGGTAAGATAAAGATATTTACATGTTTAATCCTCAGAAATAAATTATCCTTTTTAACATGAAAATAGAAGTCAGAGCTAAAGTTCCTATGTTGATTTTTGCTGGAAACAGAGATTGCTGACTTCTGAAACACAACTTGTAACAACATCAGAAAAATGCAGAGATTATAAACCACACTGTCAGACACTGCTCCTGCAAATCTGGGGTGCCAACTGTGCAAGTAAATAAACCCCCTTACAAACCAGCATTTGTATTTTACATAACAGAGTACTCTGCTGCAAAAGAAATCTCAGATGTAAGAACAGACTTTCTCATTGCCTATGAAAGAGCTTGAATACAAATTTTCATCATAATGTTCAGCAAAAACCTGTTGTTTATGGTATTCAAGTGTTGGTCTTGCTAGGAAAGGACAATCTGATTTACAGTTGCATGGAGCATTATAGAGAGGAAAAATCAAAAGCATATTTGAGAGAGACACTGCTTACACTGCACGTAACCAGAGGCATGTGCTGACAGTTCTGAGAGCAGCATTTTAATCATTAAAGCAGAGCTCACTAGAACCTGTGCTGAAAAATCAGCCTCTTTTCTTATGAAACTGTTTTCCAGCTATTCAGGATATCTGCACAGTTTGCAAGTTGAAGGGTTGTCCCTGTTTTTCCAGAACATGAGACTGTTGTACAGTTACACTGTCAAAAAGACAGATTTGAAAAAAGAAGAGAAAAAAAAAGGAAATACTTTTTGAATAGTTGCTAAAAAGAAGCAACTCTCCATCTCCTCTGCTAAACTCAAACATGCACTCTGCAGGCTTTAAATATTTTGTATTTTATTTTTTGCACAATTTTGTTTTGTTTCAGAGGTTTCTGTTGATTTGTTTATGCAATAAAAATGTAATACGGCAACAACTAGCGAGGGTAGAAAAATACATTTCCCAGTTTCAACTGAAAATCTTTGTAACATTCCTGTATAAAAACGTGAATGGTGGTGGTCAAAAGTTAAACCTAAATCTGTCCAAACTATCTAGCAATCTTTAATTTCTTTTTATTCTTTGATTTGACAGTTGTATTATTGTCTCACTGTATATTAAATATTCAATCTTTAGATATATTCAGAAGTCATGCAGAGAAAAAAAGAAGAGTAGACAATTATAGTACCTAAACTGTGCCAGAAGACAGCAATACTGGGAAAGTAACTGGGATAAGATGTGAGGGCAGCAAATGCTTCAGCTCAGGTCAGAGAGCTGTGTAACAGCACTATTAGTCCAGTCATTGAAGATATGTCACAAATTTTGCTTTAAGTCTCAAAATATTAATTTCTGTGTAACTAGAATATGAATGAGACTAATGCAGAAATGTGTTAACTCCAACCTCTCATCAGCAGTTAAGAGAACACAGTGGAGAGCAGGGAATGTGGACAGTCACATTCCTCACCGATTTATCCCATTTTCCCATGCACAAAACACGCAAACCCAACAGAGAAGGTGAAGAACACCTACGATTTTGAGGTGTGAGAGGAGCCTCATGACATCAGCCATGTCAGCCAGGATGAGCAGGCGGGTGACGGCCGAGAGCAGGGCGCGGGCAGCGCGCACCATGGTGCCCCTCTTCACCGACGAGCAGGGGTCGTCCGCGAACTCCGACGAGGCGATGCGCATCGTTTCTCCTGGGGTGGGACACAAACACAGCTCAGGTTGGCTTCCAGCCTTGTGGTTTTTATTTTTATAGGAAGTATAAATAGCTCACTAAAAGCTAAATTAAGTGCGGTTGGGAAAAACTCACAGGACCACAAAACTCTTGGGTTGGAAGGGGACTTAAAGACCATCCAGTTCCACTCCAAGGACACCTTCCAATTCCAGGTTGCTCCAAGCCCCAATGTCCAGCCTGGCCTTGGACACTTCCAGGGATCCAGGGCACAGCTTCTCTGGGCACCCTGGGCTGGGCCTGCCCACCCTCCCAGGGAGGATTTCCTTCCCAATATCCCGTCTAACCCTGACTTCTGGCAGTGGGAAGCCACTCCCCTTGTCCTGTCACTCCATCCCTTGTCCAAAGTCCTTCTCCAGCTCTCCTGGAGGCACTGGAAGGTCTCCCTGGAGCCTTCTCTTCTCCAGGCTGAACAATCCCACCTCCCCTAGCCTGGCTATGATTCATACATTTAATATTAACCCAAATTTTGCTGTTGTTAAAAAACTCCAGTTTGTCTCCAGTGCAGAAATTCAAAAAGAAGGTACTTCTAATGTGAAATCAAAGCATATTTTCATTGTTTTTAAGACCATTACAACAACATTAAAAAAAAATCCCAGATGGCAAAACTTCCCATAAGACAATGCAAGTAGTGGGGGAGAGATTTAAGACGGCTACAGTGATTAATTCCCATTGGAACTCTTTTCCTTATTATATTTACCATTAGGACTGCATGATCATATTGTAACTTGCAAGCAGTGTATCTTGGATGATAAGCTGATAATATACAATTTCAAAATAAAAATTCAAGTGGTTCATTTCTAAGGCAGTATTCTACTCTCAGCTTTCCGTAAGGTTGGCAAAACTCTCACAGAATTTCTTAGGCGACAAGTAACAAACAATCATTGTCAGATAAAAAGAGAAAAACCAAATTTCTAAGCATACTTAAATGTTATATTGCTTAGCTCACAGAGCTGAAACTCAAAGGTTAAACAGAAAACAAGGTTTCTGTGGAGGAGGACCACAGTTTGCTGTCCCTACTTTCCCGTGCGTTTTACCTGTGTGCCAAAAAATCAATGAAACTAGGAGCAAGAAATTCAAAGATTTTTCTGCCACACATACTTTAATTCAAACAGTTATTTGAAAAATTTATCCACAACTCTTAGCTGAGAGTGTGCTAAAAATTGGGAAGGAAACTTCCATATTATCATTATTATAAGTCAATTACTCAAATATTTCATGTAAAACAGGAGGTTGAGAGCAACTACAGAACAGCTGAGAGCCCAGCGTGTGTGCAAGGGTTAGATTTGAGCTTCCAAACCTGGGAATTTGATCCCAGTGCAGAACTGGCTTCATCTAAGCAGTGGAACATTGTAAGACTTCATCTTCCCTTCAATTATTTATTGAGGGAAAGCAACTATCCAGTTTTGTGTAGAGAGTTTGCTCCAAAATGCACTCTTGGAGCCTACTGAGCTGATTGAACCCAAGGGGACACAAACAACCAGAGGAAATCCCAGCAAGGCTTTCCCTTATTTAAACTCTAAGTAGGATTCAGATGATCTGGAAGTGATTCCAAGCACCCAGGAGCAAAACTCTCGTAAGTGGAAGTACTGAAATATAGAGAAAACCAAGCTGAAATTGCAGCCAAAGCAAGCTTTGGATTTTGGAATCATATGCCTGCAAATTGTTTAACTTCCATTTTAGTACTGAAAAGATTTTACCATTTTCTGCCAAATTAGCAGTGTGTAGTTTCCGATAAATATTTAAATTGGACTAGGAAAGAAAGAAAAAATATTTGATAATTGGCCAGTGGCACCAGGAAAGCAAGAAGGAAAGTTACCTGCTTAGACTTGAATAGCCAAGGAGATATCCCTAGCAAAAACATTTGAAAATCAGCACTCATGGGCAGAGGGAAAATGTACAGAAAGTCAAAAGGAAAAGAAACAAACAAACCCAAAAACCATTAAAAGAGTTTGGATTAGATATTTAACCTTAGAAAGCTCACATTAGGTGAAATAAATCTCCAAAATAATGAAGCAAAAAGTATTAAATAGACATAATCGAATAAGCAAATCAAAAAAGTACAGAAGTTCACAGCAGCTTCTTTAAAACTTAAACACCCCAACAAGTTCATAATTTAAAATCTAACAGCCAAAGAAACTAGCAGTTATGGGGAGAAAGGCTCATCTGTCTCAGTGCCAATTAACATATTTTAATCCTTCTACAGCAGTGCTATCAAATCACTCCTAAGTTAAAGGTAACACTGGAGCTTCAGCTAGCCCAATTATTTTTTAGAGAAGCCTCTTTATCTGGAAAAAGTCAACCCTATACTCAGTCATCCATTTCTTTCCAAATTCACTTCAAGCTGTTCTGTAATCTATATTAAATTACTTTCAGTGAGAATTGGGTCGATGCAAGAAACACAGACATCTGAAGTGATCAGGTCTGCTTCCTTGCCACTGCAGTCAGTCGAGTGATAACATAATTAGTAATAATCTTAATATGATAATAGCTACACTCATAAACTTGTCAAGCTTCTATCTTAGAAACAGCTCAGACATTTAACCCCAATTAATCCTGTGTGAAGTGGGAAACTCATTCCAAAATGAACTCCAGAATGTGACAGGTTCTTTTCATTAGAGATACTTTAATGCCATGCTGCCTGTATTTGTGGATAATTTAAATCCATTTCTTCTCATGCCCCATTTGTCCTTCAGTTTCACTGTGTTCCTCTTCCACTCTTGTCCCTGTTGTCCCTTTTTGGCTTTGTGCATTTTTGTGAGGAGTCCTGACAGATCAAAGGCAGTACTTCAGTCCCCTCTAATTGCACACAGTATCCACTCCTATAATCATTACAGCAGCCCCATGAGACAATTCTGCTTCTGGAGTGCAAATGATAAAACCTGCATGTTTCTAGGACCATTTGCAGCTACAAGAAATACTCATGGAATCCCAGAATATCCGAGGTTGGAACTGTAAGGATCATTGTTTCCAGCTCCTGGCCCTACACAGGACACCCCAACAATCCTACCATGTCCCCGAGAGCTTAACAACTGCAAAAATCTATCAACAGATCATTGCAAAGGTCACCAAAAAAAGCTACTGGAATTTCATGAGCAGATTTAAAGTAGAACATCCACCTATGAGGAAAGGAATGAACCAAGGCTCTAAATGGTTAACAGACAGAGGAAATGCCATTTTTTCCAAAGCCTTCAAGTGTTTATTAAGAGATAGAAGACAGGCATAGAGAACAGCTATGATCAGTAGGGGATGCTGACAATACACCAAACACCTGGAAATAATTAACAGAACAATGACAAATTGATTGGATGCACCACTCCTGAGCACTTCTCAAATGGAAGAAATTAATAAAGCTAGAGTCTAATTAATCCATTTCTTTCAGATTTTTTCCTTTTGTTCAACATGTCCAAGATTAAAAAGACAGAACAAATGATCCAAGACACAATGGAAGTATTTTAGAGTGCTCTCCTTGTAATTAGAGCAAAAGCACTGTTATGAAGCTATCCTAAATTATAATTATATATAGACCCAAACTGAGTTGGAAATTCCATATAAAACAGTGAGGGTGACACTAAAAGATGATATGATAGATTTGAACAACCCATAATTACTAATAGGATATATTCAAATTATACAAGCAGGTTTTTAATCCTTTCATCATGGATGTTGTCTTGCTAAGAAACAAAAGCAAACTGTTCAGGATGCAAAGAACTGCAATTTTATCCCATTTGGATTTGTCCAGAAATTCACCAAAGAGAGTAGGATCACTCACTGTCCATCCCAGTATAGATCTGAACAGACAAATTTTAGGAATAATGAACTTAATCTGGTCTTGGATGGTTGGTTTCTCACTGTCTATATTCCTCCTACCTTATTAATCACATTAATTATTTACCACATCTCTTAAAACAATGTTTTTTTTACAGTACTTTAAAATCCAGTCTCCATAACTGAACATGTTCATCTCAGTATTAACTTCTGTTTGACAATCAAAATGTGGGAAGTAATTTGTAGATTTTCATCCTCCATACTTACTAAATGCAAATATGCATTAAAATTCTATTCAGAATTCTAAAAGTTTCACACAAATGGCTGTTTAGTCTTCCCTTTCCTTAACACCTTTTTTCTCCATCTTTACTACCATGTTCCCTAAACTCATCTCCTCTTCCACTTGCAGCTGGGATTTTGTTCTCCATCTGTGAGAGAATGACCACAGTTCTCATCATTTTAGAGTATTTTAAGGCCAGAAAAGTCCAGCTCCGACCAAACCTGATCTTTTCCCATCACATTTCAGCTCCTAGAGCTGTGTCTTTCTGGAACTGATTGTACAGACAACCCAGTTCACTTACATTTGACTCACTTTACATTTGACATTTAGACAGAGAGATGGAAGATGAATCACTCTGCATTTTAAAGCACAAGGGATATCCTTAAATCTAGAAGGTATTTTAGGTTCAATGTTCTCTCTTAGATCCAAGAACACACCACATCATTCACTTCATGGACCATTAAAATATGTAATTTTAATTAACTCAACTACTTCTCTCCTGAGGGACAGAAAATAGCAAAAATAAAGAACTTTTAAGATATTTAGCCAATATCTATGACAATGTAAGACAATTTATCCATGAATGTTATGTTTTAGAAAGAACTTTTCTAATTAATAGTCAGATTAATAGTGCATTTGGAACATCACTGATACACTTAAGTACAATAAAACACCAATTAAATTTCAATTCGCAACTAAATTGTTTGGGATGTGAGGATACATTAGCATTTGTAATCCCTCTTTGCAACTCAGTTACTCCATGGATTAACATCCCTCAGGGACACCCTACGCTGATCTGCCTTCACTGAACTGGAGAGTTCAGTGAACATCAACATGAACATTTTGGATGTTCAGCACTGTGGAAATGTGAAAACACACTGGACATCTGGAGGTATCAATAAATACAGAGGCTAATTTAAAAACTCAAGCTCAACTGAATTATAACGTGGCTTTATTTGTATCCTGGTAAAAGTCAGGCTGCTGAACTACGGTGTTTGACAGAAACATGGAATCACAGACTGCTTTGGGCTAAAAAGGATCTTAAAGCCCATCCAGTTCCACCCCCTGCCATGGACAGGGACATTTTCCAGTATTCCAGGTTGCTCCAAGCCCTGTCCAGCCTGGCCTTGGGCACTTCCAGGGTTCCAGGGGCAGCCACAGCTCCTCTGGGCACCCTGTGCCAGGGCCTCCCCATCTTCACAAGGAACAATTCCTTCCCAATATCCCACCTAAATCTACTCCCAGTTGAAAGTTCTTCTCCCTTGTCCTATCAGCAAGTATTTCAGCTACCAATTTTTCCACAACTTTTATGTTTATACTAAAAATTTGAGATCTTCATAAATAAAATAAGTATTTTCTTCTTTTTTCAAATGCTGCAGAGTTCCACCCAGAAGCACATTCTAAATTGTTAGAATAGTTCATCACCTAAACAAGAAACTACACTGGAAAATGTTATGAAAAGTTGTCATCTTTCTGGTGAACTGTGTATGGTACATTTATTAAAATCATTATTGTAAAAAAGTACTAAAATCAATGGAACTGACAAAGAAAAATCTGCAAGTCCTAGTGATTAATATCTCAAATTTCATCATTTAATGGGTTTCTGCGTAACAATTTATTAATTTAAACAGAACTGTCATTAATAAATTTAACACATCATGTATAGAAGGGAACAACACTTGAAAAGCACCCAAAATTAATGGAAAAGGAAACACTCTAAAAAAAAGATTGTGGCATTCAGCATTAGGCACACAGATTCCATAATTCTGGGTGTTATGTTCATTCTGGGGCTTGAAGAGGCTTACAAATACTGTACAGGAAAGCAAGTTTGAGTGTAGATTCTATCTATGCCCAAGGCACTGGGAACTAAGTTCAAAATCATAATTAGAATCAGTTCCATCACTCTCTATTATCATAAGAAAAAAAAAATACCCAATGAAGAGTTTATTTGAAATTTATATTTTTTGAGATAAGCTTCAGTTCAAAGAGTTGATATTTCCCAGAAAGATGCATTTTCATAAGAAAATTTATCAAAAAATCCCAGTGATCTGTGAAAAAGAAGGAGCTGCAAGTTGCTAATGTCAGCTCATGGGAAGGAAGCACTGTGAGGAGGGGGAAGGATTGATTACGAGATTGATCAGTCTGGTGGATTATCAGATCCCTATTTGTTTTGAGGGTCACTTTTGTAGTCCTGCTAATTTCTGCTTTTCCTCACACTTAGATCCTACCTGGATGTCTTGACAGAGGCAGTAAGAGCAGCAGGGAGCACCTGATTAATTTGGGGAACAAACATGGCTAAAAGTAAACAAAAAACCCTTCACACAATCCCAGCTGGGACTAAGAGAACAGGCACATTAATGTTGGACAGTTTAGGGGTTTGTAGCCAAAAGAGAAAAGTAACAGGAAAAATTTAAATACAAAAAATGTAGAAAGATACTCCAGTATAAGAGAGCACAAGAAAGGAGAAAAGCAGACCAGGGGGAGTCATCAGCACAGGAAAAATCTACAGTATAGACTTACAATAAGAAAAAGATGAAAAAGAGGACAACAAAAGATACAAAGAGAGCATCTGCAGGTTTACACACAGAAACAGACAGAAGTTACAAGAGTACTTTAAAAAATTTATTTCATTTCTTCAATTAGTTCACCTAATCTGCACATATTAGTTCTGATAATCTATATTTGAGATCCAATGCAAGTTCTTTTTTCAATATAAAACAACTTACCAAGGATTCTAAAATCATGCTCAAAGCATCAGCAGACATGAAAATTTAGTTTATCTTTCCAAAACTGGGAATTACATTTAAAAATTAATTTTCAAAGACTACAGCAGCTTTTCATTGAATTTTGACTTG
The DNA here is from genome assembly GCA_013400955.1 of Drymodes brunneopygia. Taxonomy (NCBI): domain Eukaryota; kingdom Metazoa; phylum Chordata; class Aves; order Passeriformes; family Petroicidae; genus Drymodes; species Drymodes brunneopygia. The sequence continues at coordinate 36,906 of VZTZ01002409.1, forward strand.
GCAACATTTTTAGTAACCTAAGAATTTATTGCCAGTTTCAATGGGAATTCACGTACATGCAGTGACACCTATGTGTGAATATAAGAGTTCCTTTATATAACTACACCCATTGCTTGAATGTTTAAAAACTGCAGGAGCTTCTGTGCAGAGAGATAATGAGCTAACTAAGCTTCATGGTGTGAATTTACATCCCAGTGCAGCCATCAAAACACAAAATTAATCTATAGCCCTCCACCAACACCCAGAAAGGCAGATTGCTGCTGTGCACAGGAAAAGGCTCGTAAACAAGATGTGATTATCATTAGATTTGTAATGAGAACAGAAAGAAATGATCATTAGTCTAAGTCTGTACAGGTAATGGAAAAACCTACGGTTGAGTGCTAGGGCTGTCCTTTACAGATACCTGGGCATGGCAGAAAGGAGGCTGAGGGGAATCAAGGCTGGAGATGGCTCTGAGCAACCTGGTCTAGTGAAGGTGTCTCTGCCCATAGCAGGGGGCTGGAACTAGATGAGCTTCAAGGTCCCTTTCATCCCAAACTATTCCATGATTCCATCAGCTCCATCCTTTACTGGTTGCAGAGCAAAAAAACTCAAGTCACAAAGGATGAGGAAAAGGCTCAGGTACTAAATTCCTTCTTTGCCTCAGTCTCCAACAATAAGAGCAGTTATCCTCCAGGTCTGCTCCAGGTCCTCCAGGTATCCAGAGCTCTGAGCTGAAGGGCAGCAACAGGAGCAGAATGAAGTCCCCAAAATTGGTCCTACTCCTGTCATTAATGTATTTATAGAATATTTTTTTATTGTTTTTTTATGGCAATAGCCAGATTTGAGCTCTAGCTGGGCTTTATCCCTTCCCATTTTCCCCCTGCACGAGCTCCAAACATCCCTGTAGCTCTCCTGAGCTGCCCATCCCTTGTCCCTTTTCACAAAGGTCACAACTTCCCTTTTTTGCCCAAGTTCCAGCCAAATTCTCTGTTCAGAGCAGTGTTAAATAAATACGATAAGGAGCAATTTAAAACCATAAAGTCCATCACAAACAGGTGAAAAGAAGTAGAGGTGACATATTGTCTGAAGAAAAAACACATATTTCATCACATGCTGTAGAAATCACATAATACGAACAGAGGTTAAAAACTAACTTACCCTCAACTAAAATACAAAGAAAAAAAAAAAAGAAGAAAATAACCACAGATCTGAAAGTCAATTGGAACAATTACAGCTGAATGAAATTTGCAAACATCCCAAATCAAAATCAGTGGAGAGCCTACAATCTTATTTTTGGCAGGTATCAAAATAATTCTAAATTCCATCAGCTTTACAGAACAGGCTCCTTTTCCCATATTCATATACAAACAGTAGCTGGAATATCTCACAGATCTAAAGCCTAAAAAGAATTTGTCTCTGATAAAGGGATTAAAACAGAGAGAACAAGATAGCTGGAGATCAGAATGCTATAATTTGACACTTCTCAGAGGAAAGCAGTACCTGTTATTTGATTATAACATTTTATATTCCCTCACTCTGTAAAGTATTACTGGCCTTTGTAGTATGTGAAAAATGTACTTCAGATAAAGACGTGTTCAAAATGGTAAATGGAAAGGCAATAAATTAAAGCCTTTTATATACTGACTAAGCATCTTTTAGGGCTCAGATATTAGAAAGTATATTTCAAATTTTCATGCTGTCACTTTTAATACTCCTCTAATCAAATACCGCTTTCTGAAACCATATCCAAAATTAAAGCCTAATCTGTATGGGAGAAAGAAGCTTTTATACAACTTTTGAAGTTGGACGACTGCCATGGAAAATGCAGTCAAAAATGAAGAACACAGAACCAAACGTGCTGTAGGCAAATCGGAGGACTGAGCAGGGGGGCAAGGAAGATTCCCAGATAGAGTGTAGTGATCCAAGGACCACTTGTATCTTTCTCATTAAATGAGCAATCACAGAATCATGGAATGGTTTGGGCTGGAAGTGACCTTACAGCTCATTTTGTCCCAACCCCTGCCATGGACAGCAGGACCTTCCACTGTCCCAGGTTGCTCCAAGCCCCATCCAACCTGGCCTTGAACCCTTCCAGAGATGGGGCAGTGTCTTGGTTTAAGACCATTTAAAAAGTTGGACACTCCAAAATGAGTCACCTCCGCTTAATTCCAACCAATCCCTTTCCACCAGTAAGGAAAGATTATGAGTAGATATAAATGAAAAATCAACAGCTGACTAACAAATGGAGCAGCAAAAGGCAGAAAACATCAGTAAATAACTGCTAGATACAAAACTGCCCAATCTCACAAAACTCACGGACACAAAGAGAGACCCAAAATGTTGGAATTACGCTTCCCAAAATGGCGCCTGTCTGAGGCGGCCGTGTGCCTGAGGGACGAAGGGAAGATGGCACCACCCCCTTCCCCTCCAAAATAGCAACTTCAGCCCCCAGGAACAAAGAGACAAGATGGTGACAACCCCTACCAGAAAAGCAGGAGCCCACAGAGCAGTTCTAGAGGCAGAGGAAAATCTTCTGGCTCGTGTGGGGTCTGCACCGCTGCCGCCGCTTGTTCCCGCCACTGCAGGCCGTGCCATGGCCACTGTGGTGTGTGGGGCCTGACTGCACAGGCACATGGAGGCCGGACCCCAGGAACTTGCTCGCTTTTCTCCCTGCCGCCAGAGTTTGCAAAATTCACCTTGAAACAGTTTCTAATGGTGAAACGCAACTTTACCAGTGGCTACAGTTGTAAACTAGAAACAACCACCTCTGAAGAGAAGGTCCCGCCTTCCGCAAAAGCCGCCATGAAAGGAAGAGCCTCCATTCCCACAGTCTCCTCTCCTGGAGCGCAGTTGCCCACAGTGACCACAGCTTCTCTGGGCAACCTCTGCCAGGGACTCACCACCTTCACAGGCACGATTTTCCCCTAATATCTAATCTAAACCTGTCCTCCTTCAGTTTAAGGCCCTTTTAACTGAGCAGAAATAATCCTGATAACACAGATCCAAACCCAAGATCCCCATATGTCAGATGAATCACAGCAGTATTTACAATTATGTTCTGAACACAGAAAGCCTCACTTTTTTAAACTGGATTCCTTTGCGAAATTTACTCAACAGAATGAAATTTTATTGTCAAAGTTTGCTAGTAATTCTTTTTTTGTGTGTGTGTATGTGTAATCATCACAAAGTCACACTTGAAATTTTCCAGTTAGTTTTTGAAAGACTGAAAATTCACTATTCAGTGACAGAGGCATAAAGCAATGATCGAACCTTTAAGCTCATCTCCTTGACTCTTTCTCCCTTCAATAAGCTACTTCCCAATTTAAATATCCCAGACAAAGTCTCTGCACCACTCCTGATCTCCCACCAATTTCCCTACCCATCATTAGACAGCTGGTGAAACTCTCAGTTCCTTTGCTGTGCTGAAAACTTGCATCACTGACCTACAAAGTCATCTGAGGTCACTCCTGTGCCAAGCTAAAAGGAATTCCCTTCCAAATACTTTTGATCCGACAGACTAAAATAACTGATCTTCCAGTTCAAAGATGACTCAAACTTTTCCTTTTTTATTTCCCTTTTTTTTTTTTCTTTTTTAATGTTGAGGAAAAAGAATTTCAGTTCAGAATTTCTGCCTAATGAATCAACAGTGATTTCATTTCCAGCGCTCGGCTGCGACTCAGAAGATGTTTCAGAACCACATAAATCAGAACAGCTTCAAAAGGAGAGGTCGAGACGCTCACCCCGTGGTGCTCTGCAGCTTCACAGAACTGTTCTGAGGGGTCAGGGACTTCAGCTCCAATCTGCACATTGAATGACGCACGGAGGGGACACAAATACAGATTTCATGCATGGGGGCAAATCTCCCTGCAGAACATTGCCCATGGTTAGCCCAAAACTTAATTGAAAAGGCTGCACATTAAATGCTGCTGAGGATTACTCACTGTGGATTAAGCCTACCCAGTTTGGGAATTAACTGCTGGAAGAGAGAACAGGGCAAGATAAATGCCTGTGGTACCTATTCCAATTTGTAAGATCTTTTTTTTTTTCCTTTAATAATTTTCTTAATTTAAATCCTAGCAAAACTGTTCTCCAAATTTGACCTGAATTCAGAAATTTCATGCATAATGGGTGGTAGAGTTAAATATTTACTGCAAAACATGGCCTAGTTACAGTCCCTTGATAGGGATTTTTTTTTTAACTACGCTGCATTTCTGCAATAGTTTCTCAAACAAAACCTTTACTAGCAGCAGTATTTTTTCTAAAAGAACAAGCAGTAATAATAGAATTTGATTTTAATATTCAAGTCAAATATTTCTGGAGGAAACACTGTTTCTCTATCTTTCAGTTTGTGAGTATAATTTTATTTTTGACAACTGTCAGAAGTTGGCATGTTAAAGAAATTTTATTCTTCCCTGATACAAAGCCACAATAGTAATAAAATCTTCAAGAAAGACAATGTAAATAAATATAGTATAAAAAATAGCCAAATACATTAATTTATATTACTTTCCAAACTTATAGCACTGCTTTTGCAAAATCTGTCTCAAACTGTCATGTTCAGTCAATATATCAAACACTAACTACCCTTTATAACAAACATACCCGGGAGACATAAGTCACTTTCATAAATTTAAACTAACATGAGCTTAAACAAAACACTGAAAAGTGAAATGAAAACCAGAGAAGCTCCAGCCAAGGCTGGAACAGAAATAAATCTTTTGGAAATGGTGCGGAGAATAGAGAAGAAGCAAAGATCTTCGGACAGCTAGGTGGCTTTACCAAGAACCTGTATCATCAGCAGTGCTCTGAAAAAGCCTAAACCATGTGTACAGAAAACCACAAAATCATGAAATGGTTTGGGCTGGAAGGGACCTTAAAAGATCATTCAGTTCCAACCCCCCTGCACCAGGCAGGGACACCTGCATGCATTTCATTTTTTCTCTATCTTCAGTTTTCTCCTTAAGGATCAATCCTGACCAGCTACAGAGGGGAACAGGATAAGATATGGGTGCTGTTGGGTTTCTTACACAAAAAGATAAAACCAAAAGCACAAAAAGTTTGGGCTAGAAGAGATTTTGAAGGCCACCAACTCCATCCCTTGGACAGGATGAGCAGGGACATCTTCAGCTAGACCAGGTTGCTCAGAGCCCCATCCAACCTGACCTGGAATATTTCCAGTGATGGGGCATTCACCACCTCTTTGGGCAGACAGTTCCAGTGTCTCATCTAATCGTAGAATAATGAGTGCTGAGTGCCTGATGCGTGTGGTCAGCTGTAAATATAAACTATATATATATGTGTATATTATATATGTACATATATATACATGAGCTGTATGTGTGTGTTTGTGTCCATGTGCCTACTGGAAATACAGGATCAGTCTCATCCTGCTTGGAACTGGGGCCATGGAGCTACAGCAGCCTCACTCCTGGTTTTGGGAACTCCTGACCCTCCTTTGCTGTAAAGTAACTTTTGGAGATGCTCTACAACATCTGCTTTTTCATCAGAAGTGTTTTAAACCACCTCAGAACAGGCATTTTAAGGTCTTTCTGCAGCTCAATTCTCAGAGAGCTGAAAGACAATTAATAGATGGAAAAGAGTCTGAAAGAGCCAACGCAAGACTATTTGCATGGAATGGCATTTAGAGGGCCAGATTTCTCAGGAGGAGCACTGCAAACATGAATAACAATTGAAGTTGCTTACATATGTAGCAAGTAATTCAAAATAGATAAGGAATATTTTTTATTAACAAGGCAAGAGCTTTTCAGGCCACAGCGCCAGTGACTTGCTGAATAGAAGACTTCAAATCATTGTGCTCAAAGCTTTCAGCCCAGGCATGAGCCACCAGCCAGACAAAAAGCAAGTTGCAGAGCACCTCATCACAGATATTATTGGGAAAAAAGAGAATGAGTTTATTGTACACACAGGTTTTTTCAAAAGTGCAGACCAAGATTCATTCTCGCATTAAGCAGGACTGCCCACCTGCCCCACTTCACCTTTCAGGATGAATAGAAATTCTAGTTTGTAGAAAAAACCTCTTTTCCAGTAATTTCTTTCCACAGACACACTTTTTCCTCTCTCAAGATCTAGCACACACTAACTTCTATAAGCAAAAAAAGTTCTCATATACTTCAGTGAAAAGGTTTATAAATAAACAGAATGAGAACATATGTTTAAGTGAAAAGATCAGGGGTTTTTTTGTCTAAAAAAAAAGATTATCTAGATTCTAGAGAAAATATTCTAGATTCTCCAGATTTCTCTAGAAATCATCTTTCATAGGATCTAGTTTTAATTTTAAAACTTCATTCAAAAAGTTTTCAAAACTAGATAGCTAAAAGCAGGAAAGCACTAAAAATATTATTTTTAGGGTGTTTTGTCAGAGAGAAAAAAATTGCCAAGAAAGTTTAAATCACTTTCAAGTGTCAGATGTTCATCCACAATTTCAAGATAGTCACAGGGTACATAGATCACATTCTCTTTTACAATGTCCAGAAATCTGCATGAACAAAAAGTTAAGTCTACCTCAACTCTATTCTGTCTTCAAATAGAAAAAACATAAACAGCTATTTTCCGTCCCTTGATTGAAGTATGAATTTCAGATTATAGTGTGAAATTTTATCTACCATGCTTGAAAAGCAATAGAATTTAAAACACAACAACCAGCTGCTGGATTAAATCATGTTTTTAATGGAAGTTTTAGACATATGCCAGAAAACTTCCAGGAAAATTACATTAAAATCACACAGTCACCAGCAAATACCTAGAGATAGACATTGCCAAAGCCATTTACCAGACAGAATAAATTTACATGAATATAACCTATTTCCTTGTGTTGCTTTCTGCAGCATCCCAGACTGTCTCTTAATAAATTTAATCAAACCTGAGCCCAGTGGACCTGCAGTTCTTGATAGATTTTTGTGTCATTCATGGCCTGAATTTCTCCTCCACAGGGAATTTCCTTCTCTACTCATCAATATAAAACCAGTTGCATTTAGACACCAATGCTGTGAGCGTAGCATAAACTGTACTTTTTATTCCTGTGAGTTCTTCTTCACTCCCTGCACATCTCAGGGTTTGTAGCTTCACTCTGAATGGTCACGGAATCATGGAATGGTTTGGGTTGGAAGGGACCCTAAAGATCCAACCCCTGCCTGCTTTCCCTCCTCTCTAATATAAAGAGACATGAATGATAAACTGCCACATTTGCCTCCTTCTGGGAGATCTTTTACAGAACTCTGACAGCATCAGAATAAACACCCACACAGCAAAGCATTTAATGGCCCAACAACTGGATAATTTCACTTAGATGGTTTTGAAGTGTAAGTGTTCCTATTATGAAATCACTATGGGATACTAAGATACACAGGGATGAACTTTAGGCATCAAATCTTTTCTTTTTGCTGTTTGTGTTTTTAGAACCCAACTTCATCCATCAAACCCATTGATCACCAGAGTTTTCTACAGCCAACAGAATTTACCCTTCCACGCTACAGAAGTAACAAGAATCTTAACACTACGAGCACTCTCAGTCATTCCAAAGCATTTTGCAATGATACAGAGCATTTTTTCCACACCTATCAATGGAAAGCAAGAGTCCCTGGAGGGAATTGCTGCCTTTAGTAGAATATAACAGCACCCAGCAAGGGGAGGCAGGAAATGAGGAGCTCACCAAGAGCCAGCTCTAAGTGGCGCAGACATTTTTAGGTTGACGATGTAATTATCCCAGCTGGAACCCTGCCAGGAAATCAGCCAGGAAAACACAGCCTCAGTTCATTAATCCAGCTCTTTATGCCACCGAGCTAAACATATCATTTCACATCACACCAGGGCTGCTCTCGTTCGCATGGCTCGTGGGTGCTAATAATGCTGTGTGGTGTCTCCTGCTCTCCTCATTATGGGATCGTGTTGAGCAGGCCCAAAAAAAGCTGCTCCACTTTTCTGACAGGCTTTTTTTCCCAGCCTGGAGTGTTGACAAGAGATGAATGTCTGTGCCATTCTGTGTAATATTGTTTAAGATCTTTTTTCCCTTCTCTGTTTCTTCATTGTTGTTTGGGTTGCTTTTTTTTTGTTTTAGATAAAGGTTAAAAAAAGAAGAGTAGAAGTGTTATTGTCATTTAAAAAGTCAAAAATTCAGTCTAGACAAGAGAGTGTGCAAGTTTAAGTCGATGCCTCTAACTCAACATAAGGCTCCTGAGGAGAACCTGCGTCAGCATCACAAACCCAGAAGGAAAAATGTTACAATCTCAGAGAGAACGTGGGCTCTCGTGCCACCACTGAAGATGCTGAGCTGCAACTTGACACAACACAAAATAAGTAATGTAAGCAACAGGAAACTGAAGTAGTTGACAAATGAAAATTGATGGTGTTAACAGCCAGACATCAGCATTAAAAATCTAAAAAAAAAAACCCCAACCAAAACCCCACCATAACAACAACAAACACCCAGCAGAAAAAATAATCAACAAAACCCATAAAACCTCTCTGGAATATTGGAACATCAGTGAGCATAGAGCATACAGCAAATACTTAACTTATTCTGACCTACTGGCAATTGAATATTTAAGAAAACCCAAAGCACACAGGAACAGGAAAAGAGTGAAACCAAATATACACAGAATGGAGAGGAGGAAAAAATACCCTCAGTACCCTCAGGATAGAACAGACTGGAATATTCACCAATCAGTGTTTCTATACACAAAATTTAACCCTGCCTTCTCATATGATCACAATTTTCACAAGATGAAAAAAGCAAAGTATGAGTTCTGCAGGAGCAACTCACTGAAAATCAGTATTTTACAACCAAAGCCTTCAGACTTCTTTTGAAACCACATTTGGAGATCTCTCAGCCTTGTTCTAAAATCCAGGAGTGATGATATTGGCAGATGGTAAATTTAGATTATAGGACTTACAATGGAATAAACCTGAAAGGTATTTAATTCTGCTTCAATAAAGATAATTACAATCAAAGTCAACAAAACTGAATCATTTTGTTACAGGCACATATGAAAACATATTCTTTCCCTCCCACACAGGTAAATTTGAAAGCATCTCATCCCATTTTATCTTGTGAAAGAAAATTGTCAGATATTGTGATTATCCATTTATTTTATCACCAACACCCAGAAAATAATTGCCTCGATATTGCTATTATCTCTGTATTTTCAAGCTTTGATAATTTTTTTAATATATATTTCAATATATCCATGAAACCACAAGTACTTCTATCTCACTGTTTTAGCTAGTCAATAATTGTTAGATTGTTCAGAAACATATGTCCATAATCCTAACTCTACATTTGCACCCACAGGCTTTAAACCACTGCTCAGATTTAGCCAAGTGAAAAAAATCCCATCATTTTATCACACAGCAGAATAAAAACCAGGCTGAAAATGGAACAATAAACTTTGGCACCGGGAAAAGCTTTAGACCCATCAAGCATTTTGTCCCACATACCTTGTTTTCGAACATCTTCTACAGCAGCAACCAACTCCTCCTTGAGATCCTGGCTCTCTTTAGCAATTTGGTCTCCTTTTTCCAGGAAGTTTTGAGTGGCTTGCTCCACTGAGGCAGCCAAAACATGAGCCTTCTTCGAGCGCCCTTTCTTCTTGCCAGACGGTCCTTTATTGCTCGTGTTCACAAGTGTGGTCACCTTTGGGCAGGAAAAACAAGGTTTTGTCAGTTTGAGCAATTCCCCAGCTATTAATAGGAACACCTAATTCAATCCTCACGCTATTTGCTGTGCCCTGGAAGGGATGTAGTGGCCACATGTTATGAATAGATAAAATTGGAAGTATAAAATCCAGCAGCACGTCCCACAAAAGAGGGTTTTCCTTTTAACCTTCCCTCAGTCTGGGCTAAGCAAATCACAGCCAAGCAGCAGAAAGAAAAAGATAAGAGCCAGGCATGGCAGGGCAGTGGTGCCAAAGCATCGTTTTTGTCACTGGATTTCATTTTTAGAGAATGAAGAAGCTGATAAAATGGAACCTGAATACACAAGGGTCAGAAACCATTCAAAAAGCAACTGTCCCTTGAGATAATGCACTGGCAGTGACATGCAAGTGGTGACAAAAACATTGTGGCTGTTATGCAGACACGAAAGGTATGAAAAGCTCCCCCTGCAAAGATTATCCAGGTTCAAACTCTTTGCCTTAGTGTTGCTTCACTTTATTCCTAATATTTTGTCACAAACCCACAGCAGGCAGTGAAGTGATCCCATCAGGATTTAAACAAGAGGGAACTCTCCCTCCATGTTTGCAGAATCTCCTGAAGGAATTCTTCACTGAGCTGTCAATAAACTGATTAGAAAGCTTAAAAACACAGCACAGAGCATATATCCCACAGCTGAGTGCTGGGCAAAGAGGGAATCCTGCACGACTCCAGCAGTACCAGGCTGCTGCTCTGTCCAACAGGAATATTGAATCGGGTATTATCGGGTGTTAAATGCACAAAAAAACAGCAATGGATCAATAATGCTCAGGGATGCAATTCTCCCCAGCCAGGACACAAACCAGGGCACTGGGAGTGTTGTATCAGTGTTCTAAGCCACAAATTCGCTGTAAGAAAATAAATGTCTTTGCAATAAAGACATTTCACTAAAAACCAAAAAATTCTACAACAAGTATGAAAATTCATTGTCATCTCATCCTTGTTACCAGAGAAGTGACAAGGTCTTTGGTACAGTTTTGACCAAAAAGCCTTTTACCATGTTCTTTGTGCTACATTCTTCTTCTGTTTCAGATAGGATTTTTTCCCCAAATCACATCTAAAAACTTCAGACTGTGGAAGAATAAATATATGTACCTATATCTATATCTGTATCTATATCTATATTTCTAACTATAACTTCATCTATCTATAGATAAAATCAGGGCTTGGAAACACCATATGCATGGATGTATTGGAAAGAAAAAAAATATTTTTGAGAGTTTTCTTTCAGGAAGGAGTCTGCCTGGCTACTGGAATGTAATATTCATCCATCATATGGAGGCGTTTTTCCTACTACTTATATCTAGAAATAATATTTTCTTTATTAGCTTTCCCTTGCAAATATTCCTCATGAAATTTCCTGAAGATCCTTTCATAGTTGATCACTGGCATTGGCATCTAGCTATGGACACCTACAGAAGTGCAAACTATTTTAAACTTCCACCAAACAATAAGAAAAGTTTATCAGAACTTCCCAATGTGGAAATAATTATAAATTAAAATAAAATATTTAATAATATTTTCTTTAAGGCATTTTTTGAAATAAAAGAACTGCTTGGTCCTATGCTGCCTAATATGCTAAAAATCACTTAAATTGTCTCCAAGTGCTCAAAATTTTCTCAGCTAAGAACTTCTGTGTCAGCCTGTGCAGAGCAGATGAACATGGGCAGGTCCTGGAGATGAAGAAGATCGAACACTGGCAGAAGACCTTTGTTAATGCTCTGAGTTGCTGAGTCCAGAATTAACACAGTCCATAAGAAAATCTAAATTACCACACAAGACAGAAAATCCAAATTCCCATTTCTTCTACCACTTCTTGTAACACACAGGTAGGAAAAAGCACGTCCAAAGTGAATCCTCTTTTTTGAAAGGAAATGCTGGTGTATTCTGCTTAAGCCAAATTTCTTCATAAAGGTTTTGCTGCTCTATTTTCTTATTTATTTTGTTTCTTGCATTACAAAGATATGTTTCCATCATGCCAAAAGCTGGGACTCGAATATAATCATGGAACAGTGCCAGCAAGAGAGCATGAGATCACAAACAATGCTGGAGGCTTTGTTTGCCAATGAACCTCAATGATCTGGAAATTTGAAGCAAAGGCTTTAAAATTTTAAACAAGATCTACTGGCAAAAAAATCCAAAAAAAAAAGCAACTTCTCACTATCTTCTGGTGAACAGCATTCAGATGAAGGAGGGAGATAAACCATTCTCCACGTGGGGCTGGGACATTCCCTTGGGAAAGGGCAATTGTGGATTCCAGCCACTGCACCAACAGGTTGGGCTCTTGATAATACAGAGCTCTTACAGGAAGAAAACCACTGATAAAAACTGGAATATTGCCATTTTTACCCACCTTGTGTCAGCTTCTTTAAATTACATTAAATTACCAGTTAAAGGCTGAAAAAGCAGACTCTTCCAAAATTACAATTCCTGTTCAGGAAAGTCAGCTGCACTGGGACAGGGCAAAGGGGGACGAAGGCTTCTGACACCAATGACAGAAAAATTCATAGCATATTAGTTACTTTCCCATTTTTAAAAAGCCAATAACCTATGAATTTATATAAATTGCATAGGGAAAAAATGAAGAAAAAATATAAACAACCTTTTATCTTATTAACACAGCTCAGTTTTCCAGCAGGGCTTTAAAGCTAACTGGTTTATTTCAAATGTCTTACCCCACCTAAACTGATACGAAGAAAAGAACTTCTCTATCAGCTTCTGTTACTAATTAATGCATAACTCACCCAAAATTCTGTACAATTATCAAATATATCACTTGATAATTAGCATAAGCTCATTTGGCAGCCCTGTAATGATCCTGGCTTTGTGATCACACTGGGGAACCTTGCTCTCTTATTTTATTAAAGAAGCTTCACAGAGTCCTAGCACAGACCTCTGCTGGAAAAACAGGACTTCACTAATTAATAGTTCAGCCCCATCCTGAATTAAGGCCTCCTTACACAGCTCCAGCAGCACAAAAGGAAGGTGAGGGTGTCTCTGCTGAAAGCAGAAAATTCTATTAGCATGGATTTCCCTATGGCAGAGGTCATGTGTGAGCAGGGAATGCCAGGAGTGAAAGGGAATGGAGCTGGATCACACACTCATCAAATTAATCCCCTGTCAGCAGCTCCAGCTCACAGAAGAACATTCCTGGCTCTCTGAACTAAACTGTCTTCCCCACAGATTCCTGAAAGGGGTGGGCCACAAGTCTGAGTTGTAATTCTCCCCCTCTGCCTTCTCTTTGCTCAGTATCTGTTTGAATTGCATTAGTTACCCAAGACTTTCCATAACAACGTTAAAAACAAGCATATCTTGACAACTCTTGAGGCAAATATTGATAAGCCTTTTTTCCCCCCCTTTATTGTCCTGCTAATCCTTGTGGTTTCTCTCTGGTCCCTCACACAGGACAGATGCCTTGGTAGTGTGTTTTCAGCACAGATTAGGTGATGAAAGGACTGAGAGCAGCCCTTTGGAGAAAGGCTTGGGGACACTTCTGACACATGGCAGGGGAACTGGACCAGGTGATCTTTAAAGGTCTCTTCCAGCACAAATCATTCAATGATTCTGCAATTCTACAAATTTAAATACCAACGACAGAGGCTGTTGGAGTTTTTCTGAGGGTCGACAGCATTTGTGTGCTTCCTTGTTTTTAACAAACCAAAGCAGGCAAATCAAAGACAGCTCTGCAAAACATTATGGAAACCACTCACACAAATACTTGGCTCTGGCTGTGACAGGTGAAATCAGTGTAAAAGGATTTCTCTGAAGGATCACTAATTATTTGCAAAATAAAATAAAATGAAATAAAATAAAACAAAATAAATTTCACTATTCTGTCCTATGCCTTTTGTATTTTCAAGTAAATATTATTGTTCTTCCCAGTGGCATTTCTCAGATGTGAACAGCTACGAGTTGTTCCTCTCTTCTCATGCACTCACAAATCACTGAGGTGCTGCAAACCTGCAATGACCTGAGCCAAGACAGCCCTGACATTTCAGTGGAAGGGCCCTTTCTCTTCTGGGTATCAGCTGCCCTTCCACTCCCCTGCACCACCTCGCTGCCTCACTGGTTGTACAATGCTATCCCCTCGAGTGCTCAAAATCCTGCTGCTTCCAAAAGAAGTTTGTTTCGTCAAAGGAGAAAAAAATAAATCATTACAACTGTCTGGAAACACAAAACCTCTTTTTTGCCGAACTGTCTCATGGCTGGGTTTGCTTTTTTTTGTTTCCTTTGGCAGAAGAGACTTTTCAAAACACCTGGTGAGAGAAGCAGATTGTGCTGGGGGTTCAAGCACAGATCTGATTTGATTCCTTGCTCAAAATGAGGTAGAGAACAGACATGAGCCCTGTGTTTGTGACCTTCCCTTGGACCATCCAGCAGCAGAGCAGAGATGGAATTTTGCAGTACAAATTCCTGGCTCTGCACAAAAAAAGACTTAAGTTCTGATGTGGCTCCCAGCAGCAGCTCATTAGCTGATCCCACTCCAACTGCAAGGTATTACTGAGCAAAATACAGGAGAAAATGCTTCCAACAACTACTTTTCATTCACACACAAAAAAGAAAAGCAGCTAAATTGGATTTTTTTTCCATATTTGTGCTGAGGAGCAGATAACTTGTTGGGTTTTTCCCCATGTTTGTGCTTATTCTCTAGTGCCACACAAAAAAAAGGGCTTTTTTTTCCCTATTACACCAGTATGTGTGAACACAGATGTTCTGCTGAGCATGATTCAGTCTGGAACACAACTCCATTTTTTGATAATAACTGTTCTTCAATTTTCCCTATCAACTTGAGTAATTTGCCACTGTCCCTACCCCATAAATCATAACAGCTTACATAATTAACTCTTGTAATTATCTCCGCACGATTAGCACCAGCTGTCTACCTAATTCATAGAACTGAAATTCTCTTTCTGTTCTGTGTGGATATTTGGATTCGCGGTGATGAACAGAACTTTGCCCATCCACGCTGAATTCCAGTGGTTTCACCCAGCTTTTTGTACTCCTTCCAGCTCCCCTCAGTGTTTGCAAACACCTGCGGGTTAGAGGGATTCAGAAATCAGCAGACTCATCTCTCTAATGCATAAATTATTAGCCGGGGTGCTACAAAATGCCAGTGCCACACCTCCCTTTTGGCTGGGAAGCACCCAGATAAGTGAGGCAGCACTGATCAGAGCCAGGATATTTTAGTTCAGTGTAGCTCGAGGACAGCGAGCAGCTCCGATTCACGTTTCTGCTGCCAAACATTAATTCCTGAATAAATCTGCATATTTCCATTCTGCCCACATGATGCACCTCCAGGATGTAATTTGGAGATAGCAACACCCTTGCCGTTAATTTGTAATTTTTTCTTATCAGTGCTGCCACCACGGGAAGAGGTTTGCATCCTGGCCAACATGAATGAATATTATATAAGGCACTTTTAAAGTTCTTCAGCGAGCATTAATTCTCTGTGGAATTTCTGACTGCTTGTTGTGCTATCAAAAAGAAAAAAAAAAAAAATAAATAACCCCCCCCACACTTACTTTCCTCCTACAAATCTTCCCGAAAAACTATCAAGAATTTCTACAACTCTGAAATATGTTTTCACAAAACACATTGTTAAGAAAAAGAATAGAAAAACACAATTAAATGAAGAATCATGGTTACGTTCCTCCTGCAAATCTTCATGAAAAATGTATACAACAGCCATGAAAACCTGCAGTGTTTCCAGCAACTCTCCCCTAACTGAAACAAGAATCAATAGAAATTAAGCTAATTAAATGTCTCCCATAATACAATTTGCCTCTAATTTGTAATAAATTAGGAGCAAAGATTATTAAAATCTCCCTTTGTGACAAATTTCTCCTGTTAATTGGCCCTCAAGGACTGTGATGCTATTTAGAAGCCAAATTTGAATTCCAGGAGTTACCTGGTAGACAGGAAAAAGAGATTAAGTTAATTTTTCACTCATTGAAGGCAAAAGATTTATATTCCTCAGGTTTCCCAAGGATTCACCTGCTCCTATACATTACCTGAGGCTCCTCACACCAACTGGTAACTCCAAGAGCTGACATCTCTTGGAACTGGCAGCACAAGCAGCAACATCCATTACAAGATCCCCTCTCTGTCTCTGTGCTGGCAGGATTGCAAAACCTCACTTTTAAGAACTAAATAACCCCATTCCTGAACACAGGCTTCCAGCATCTCGTTAGGATTTTGGCAATTCCAGCTCCTGCCAAGAGAGAAAAGCTGAAGCAGGTGTTTAATCGGAGCAACTGCACATTCTTTAGCAAAACTATTGGTTTAATCTGACTCCTAAAAAATCTGTCCAACGCCTTTAAATGCAAGAAAAAAGTCAAATTTTAAGATGTTCCTCTCAACGTGCAATTCATAGTGGCTTTTCTAAGGTTTTCTAACTGCACAAAAGGGCTTGATCCTAGTCAAGTCCAACAGATAAAGGCAGCACAGAATTCACAAATTCCCATTATTTCATTTTTTATTAGGTTACACCAAGCCAGTTAGGCTGTACCATTCCAAAAATTCATGTCTATGGCCTGTGTGAAACATGCATTTTCTGTCTTCTCTTTCTTCATTACACATAAGAGTAGCTCATGATCACACTAAGCTGATAAGAGGAACAAGAATTCTTCCCCACACAACGGCCTAATTTTGGCAGGATGACCACCTCAGGGGCCAGGCCATGAACTGAGGGGCACAGCATCATCTTGGGGGTAAGAAATGTGGGTTTGAAGTTACTCAGGCTCAGCAGAGAAGTGAATCAAGTCTTCCTTCTTCAGGGGTGACCACCTTAATGCTGCAACACCAGCGTGCTTGGCCTTGAAATGAGAAGAATGAGCCATTTAGATGAGGAAGATTTCAAACTAAGTCCAAGCAAACTTGTGCTCTATTAATCACCACATGATGTAAACTCCCCTCTGCAGGCTCAGGCATATCAATTCTGGAAAGGGATGAGATTTCAAAAAGCTCCCTTTCACATCTCTCCCACAACATCTTCTAAATCTCATTCCTAAGCTCTTCTCTTCTCTTCTCTTCTCTCTTCTCTTCTCTCTTCTCTTCTCTCTTCTCTTCTCTCTTCTCTTCTCTCTTCTCTTCTCTCTTCTCTTCTCTCTTCTCTTCTCTCTTCTCTTCTCTTTCTCTTCCCTTCCCTTCCCTTCTCTCTCTTCTCCTCTCTTCTCCATGTGTTGAAAAGGAGAACTGATCACATAACTTCTGTTTATGGATTACACTCCCAGAGCTGAGTGCCTAAACTTGGACTTGGCACTTCCAAACCTTTGAGAGTCTTCCACAGCTCTAAATCAAGGATCCTTCTGAGTTTTACATTGGATAGATTGAATTGTAAAGGGAGCAACATTAGGAGACACAAATCCTTCCTGCTTGTGATCCTGCCACTATCTTCCTTCTGTTTCTCATTGTCCAAGTGAGACAACATCACGTATCCATGTGGGAACTTCAAATGTTGAAAACACTGAAGGCAAAGTTATTTGGCTCCAAATGATCATCTCTGTGCAACTCAGCAGTGGTTTAACTGACCACAATTCAAAAAATGTTCCTATAAAGAGTAAAACATGAGGTTTATCTTACCCCAGCTAAAAAAAAGTCAGAAAGCTGGAGTCTACCTGATAATCAGTAAATACACATGAAATGCAGCGACCTCAAAGCAGCCAGAAATGTCCATTTCTAGTGCTGTGTTAAATGATCTTGGCAACCACTGAGCAGTAATTGAGGATGAAGCAATTTTTTGCATTCCATAACTTTAGTTAACTTCTCACAGTTAATAAGTTATTACTACTGCAACCCCCTGCTGACATCTGTTATTTTCCTTGTTAATTAAAACAGTAAATGTCACTGATGCCATAACTGTGTGTTTTTCTCCAGTTTTACCGCCTTTTCATTTTGGGCAAAACTTTGTTGCACTGCTTTTGGGTGTAGAAGAAGACTCATCATCATCTGCAGTTTGCTGTCAGGATATGAAGCCCCCCCCCTGAAAACCTGCCCACAATCTATGTGAATGATAAAATAAAAAGTACAAAATAAAAAGTATAAAGCAACACCTCATTAACTCCAATTCCTTCCGAAACTGAATACAGAGCTAATAGTCAAGCGTACAAAGACATCACATGCAAAATGTGAGCTATGTAGAGTCAATAGCTGTGTATTATTATCACAAAATTAAGTCTTGTGGTACTCAAAGGGTATCAAAAATAAAAGATTACTGCTATTATGTTTTATGTGGGAGAAAATCAGCAAGTTTTCACTTCCATACTCAGGGTTATCCAGATTAATTGATCAGAAAAGAAGCCACTTTGGTCTAAATATTGCTAAGTGGATCCTCAAAATCTCAAAAAAACCAAGGTAAGGGAAACATACACATCTGTAGCTGAATTAGAACCAGATGCAAGTGTATTTATACTCATCTCAAAAGTACCAAATCACTGGAGAGCTGTAAAACAAAAAAAAAAACCAAAAACCTGCTTGGCATCAAACTCTCTCCTATTCCACCAACAGTCTTTATTTCTCCTGGTTCTTTAGCAGAACAGAGAATAAATCCTGAAGTTTGTCAGGACTGATTCAAGAAAGATACTGCATTTAACCACATGAGGGCACACCACACCATCCTGTGAAATCCCTGGATTCATTGTACTTGGTGCTGTTTTATTGGATCTGGAGGAGAGCAGGAGCCTTGGCACCGTAAACAGCACACGCCTGACAAAGGGAAATTCTTAGCTGATATTTAATGCACTATTTTCTTGACACTTGCTGTCGGTTTAAGAATCTGTTAGAAATCTTAAAAGCAGCAGTATTTAAGATGTAGCTATCAAAGGAACTCAACCACAGAGCAGGCAGCAAGTTGTACTGGCTAGGAGAGGGAAAAAAAAGGAAAAGTGAGATAGCAATTCCTTTAGTGAGGTTTTGCAGATTTTTGTAACCAATTCTGGTGTTGTGGACTCTCCATCCCTGGAAGTGTCCAAGGCCAGGTTGGACAGGGCTTGGAGCAGCTTGGGATAGTGGGAGGTGTCCCTGCCCATGGCAGGGGGTGGAACTGGATGATTTTAACGTCCCTTCCAACTCGAACCATTCCATGATTACACTGAGGGAATAAAACACCTGAAAGTTTTATTTCCTACCTCACCAGATACCACATCTGGAATAGGAACTTCAATGTTATCTTTCTTTAGGTTTTTTTCTCCAACAACTTAGACATTGTAAAAGGAGAAAATAACACAAAAGGATTTAAATAAGCCTTAAGTGGATAGCAAAATAAGATAGCAGGCAGGTACAAAGACAGGTAGAACAACATTTAAGCTTCTCACAGACACCTGATCTCCCCAGGCTTCCAGCAGCCAAACAAGAGATGCTGGTGCTCCAGCTGATGGAGCCATCAAGAGTTCCCTCCTCAGGGTAATGTTATTGTTGGTGAACTGCCCTAAACAGCACTGAAAACAATCTCATACATCACTAAATACCAAAGGAAAACGATTCCCAGGAGTTTCTGTTTCAGTTAATGTAAAGTACTGTAAGTGAAGGAAGTAAAATATTTCAGACATATGTGGTGAGTTAGTGCTCTGGTTTCTCTGCAACAACTAATAAATCTTTTTGTAATGAAAACCTTGCCCATAAAGAACAGCAGAAAA
Organism: Drymodes brunneopygia; assembly: GCA_013400955.1. Taxonomy (NCBI): domain Eukaryota; kingdom Metazoa; phylum Chordata; class Aves; order Passeriformes; family Petroicidae; genus Drymodes; species Drymodes brunneopygia. The sequence goes on from VZTZ01002409.1 coordinate 56,225, forward strand.
CAGAAGCAAGCAATCTTCCACTCTATATATACACAGATTAAATCAAAATTCCCCCAGAATGGACACTGCTTAGTTTTCTGGGGGGTCTACTTTGAGTAGTAAGAATAATAATGAAATTAACTTCTTCTTGAAGCCATTCCATTGCACTCAGGCTTATGTTAGGAACAGCAAAGAATATCCTGGCGAGATTGCAAATCCAGAGCACCTAAGAATTCTCACTCAGAAAGACAGAGGAGAGTATTCCCTGAAGGGTGCTTTATTTAGGTTGTTTATTTCGCACATTTCACACACTCTATAAAATCTCCATCGCCAACTTAAAATTCCAAAATTAGCAAAGACTCACAGAATATCCTGAGCTGGAAGGGACCCACCAGGATCATCCAGTCCAGCTCCTGGCCCTGCACAGACACCCCAACAATCCCATCCCTGGCAGTGCTGTCCAAACACTCCTGGAGCTCTGGCAGCCTCGGGGCTGTGCCCATTCCCTGGGGAGCCTGGGCAGTGCCCAGCACCCTCTGGGGGAAGAAACTTTCCCTCATATTCACTTTCCCTGGGACAGCTCCAGCCCTTCCCTTGGGTCCTGTCACTGTCACAGGGCGCAGAGATTGGAGCTGTCCCTCAGGAGGAGCTGCAGACCCCGACTCTACCTGAGCTGAACAAGCCCAGCAACCTCAGCCACTCTTTGTCTGGCCCCCCTAGGGCCTTTACCATCTTCATAGCTGTTCCATACATCATCATAACTTAATTCAGGCTGGAAGGGACCTCTGGAGATCTCTAGCCCAGCTCCTCACATAGACAGGGCCATCCCCAAAGTAGGATAAGGATTTGTTCCAGTGCTGCAATGCCTGGTTTACTCATGAGCCCCAAAAAGGACTCAGTACTGCAGATGTTGTCTTAGAAGGCCTGCTTGGAGGGGAGCTCTCACTTCCCTTCACTCTCGATTTATTCTTATGCTAAACCCACCAAAACAGCTCCACGTTGATGTGGCTCTCCAGTGCCATGTTCTGAATTTTCCAGCACAACTCTGACATTCTTCCCACAGAGCAGTGCCCAGTCAGCCTCCATCCAGCCCGTATCACACCACCAGGTGACTCCATCCCCCTGCAGGACTCTGCACTGGCTTTGCTGAGCTTCACTTGGTTCTGCCAGCCCATCTCCCCACCTGCTGAGATCCTCCTCACACCAGCCCTACTTCTTGAGGTTATCAACCTTCCCCCCAAATTGGTGTTGTCTGGAATTTACTGAGGGAGCATTTCCCCCACTGCCCAGACCAGTAACAAAACATTAAACAAGGTCAGCTTGACCCCAAGCCCTGCAGAATTCCCTTGCAATTGGTGGCCATCAAACTTCCACCCCAACCATTGAAGTCCACAAGTCCAGCCAATTTTTGACCTCCTTTGTAGTCCCTGTATCCCCTGAACATTGTGGAGAGATTGAGAAGGCAAAGCCTGTATTTTATCTACAGTTAGAAGGCAAAGCCTGTATTTCATCTACGTTTCTCTCTATTGTGTACCTTTTGCAAAGCAATACAGAAAAAAAACACTATCCCCAAAAAACCACATCAGAAAAAAAGCAGAATTGTGTTATTACAAACCAACTTGTGTGAGAGATTTGATGAAGTCTGTGGAAAGGTTGCTTTGGATCTTTTTGTGTTTTTTTTTTTTTTTATACCAACTGACTGAGCTTTCAAGTCATTACTACACAGCTAAAATGAGATTCAAAGCGACCTTTTGATGGTCATACCCAGGGTGTATCTGCCACTGGAGATCAACCAGCTCATCCACTTAGGCTGGGGGGGTCTGACATCACTTTTCAGTACAGCAGATTTCATGAATGCTGAGGTGGCACACAAACATGGAATCATAGAATCATGGAATGGTTTGGAATGGAAAGGACTTTAAAGACCATCTGGCTCCAACCCCCCTGCCATGGGCAGGGACATCTTCCACTATCCCAGGTTGCTCCAAGCCCCATCCAACCTGGCCTAGGAAACTTCCAAGGATCCAGGGGCAACCACAGCTTCTCTGCAATATCAGGATCTCACAGGGAAGAATTTCTTCCCAATATCTAACCTAAATTTCACCTTTTTCAGTCTAACCCATTATTTCTTGTCCTACCACTGGAGTTCCTGATGAACAATCCCACTCTGTCTTCCCTGTAGCTCCTTGGATTTTGGAAGGGGCTGTGAGGTCTCCACACAATCTTCTCCCCTCCAGCCCCAACTCTCTCAGCCTGTCTTCATAGGGGAGGTTTCTCTGGTCTCCTTCTCAACTGCGTGGCCTCCTCTGGACTTGTTCCAACAGCTCCATGTCCTTCCTACGTTGAGGGCACCCAAAATGCACCCAGAACTCAGGTGGGGTCTCACAAGAGCAGAGTAAAGGGGGAGAATCTCCTCCCTCGACCTGCTGGCCACACTCCTTTGGATGCACATTTATTTTGGGATTTCATCACTGGGGACCTGCCAAGGCAGTACAGATGCTAACTCAAACAGCCTGCTGCTCAGACACAGCACTCCAGACATGGCAAAAGAGAACATTTCCAGAAACCTCCTTTGGTCAAACCTGAAGTAAGCATTGGCTTTCTCCCAGGCTTCTCCAGGAACTGATCCATCTCTGTCCTCCTCCTGCTGTTCTCGACTTTTTTGTCAGAAGAACAGAGAGCACCAACATCATCCCACACAGACCTAAGAGCCACTTCTGTCCCACACACTCCACAGACAGATCCTAGCTGAGGAGACATCAACATTTTATTTTTTTGCTTTGTTTGTTTCAACAGAGCCATGAGTAATGCACCTAATTATGCTGCTGCATATGGAACCTAAAGCTTCCTGATCACCCCAGCACCAGGCATTTGTCTGCCTCCCTCACCCCTGGATTTGGGGCTATGTTTTTCTCCCCCGTGGCAAAGTTCAGGCTGTTTTCCCCTCCTGCTGCAAATTAAATACTCCTTCCTAACCTGCTGTCTCTTGCCATCGCCACCATCAGCATTGATTTTCTGAACAGCAACACAATACCAGTAACTCTGGATTCAACTTAACCCTGTGGTGAGGGAAACAACAAAAATCTCAAAATCTGAAGGGAAATAACCTCAGCTGGCAGTGACAGCCAAGGAAAGTCTTAGAAATGTGCAAGAAAAGAATCTGATATATATTCCCAGCACTAAGTGGCAACTGGCAGAACAGAACAGCAGGTGCCAGAGAGAAGTTGGTGTGCCTGAAACACAAAGTGACATTAAATTGGTTTTCAGCTCATTCTGACTAAAGGAAAGAGACACAAAACAAGCTTTTTACTAAGACCCAAATGCATTAATTAACACTAAATATATGGACTTCAGGCTGTATTTGTAAGAATAAGCTATTTAACAGAGATGGCATCCTTAACAGCACATAATTCCATACTGCATTTTAACAACAATTATCTCAGTAGGTATTGCTGCTGAAAATTAAAAAAGAGCAGATCTTTTCAGTCAGCTTCTTAACAAGCACGTCTAAACTGTTTTCTTTAATTATTAAAAAGAAAGCCTTTAAAAAATGCCAAAATTCTCCAACACAACTGTTAGAGAACACAAAGCCCTGTAACACAAATTTCCTTTCCCACTAAATACTGCTCAAGCAAAGAATGGTTGTTCTTCACAAATGCTACTTAGAAATATTGAAAAGCACCCAACATTAAGTGTTTGGGAATGCTGTTTAATTTCTTTGCCTTCAGAGCAATGCATAAAGTCAGTAGAAATCTGTACATCTCTAAGTGGCAAAAAATACCCGCAAGAATTGATTCACAAAAAGTAAAAAAAATTGCAAATAAATACAGCTGAATGTACCAAATGAGAAGTTTTAGGCAGTTACCATAAGGAATGTGAAACAGCTGGTAAAAATACCATCCATAGTATAACCTAGGAGACTCCAGAGACTGGGAATAGTAAAATTAAGATTAGTATCTATGAGTGGAAATCTTCGTTAAGTACCACAGCCAGAGCAGAAAAAAAGGATTAAAAGAACAAGCATTTAGTCCAACTAAACATAAAAAATTCTTCCACTCTGCCACTTGAAAGCTTGCACATTAGGCTAAGTACTGCTCCTACTGCTGCTTCAAGGAGTGTGTTTATACTTGGGTTGGGTATTGTTTGTGTTCTTTTATCTTAGATGTAATGAACCTCTTTTTATTAACCGTGTTAATTGATTAAAGTTTAATTTAAATATGAATGCATCTCCTGCACTGTTTCCAGATAAATTCTCATTTTTGCTGTTTGCTGTAAATTATATGAATATCATTATCAAGGAAGGAAAAAAACACCTGGTTTTCCTTCTTCTTTTCTTCTTTTCTTTTTTATTTTATTATGAAGAACACAGTTCTGAGTCATTAGAGAAAATATTCCCTTATAATTTTAAAGGGAATTACATTTCTAAAGTGTAAAAGATTAAGCCAGGCACGTTCTGGAGTGAGTTAACAGAAGGCAGTTTGCTGTTAAATCACGTTCAAAGATAATTCTACATCACTGAACAAAACCTTCACTAAGATTTATCCATCAAGACCAATTCTAAAATTTGTTATTTATGGGGATTACCCACCAGGATGTCAGAACAATGAGTAACTGAAACCAGTACTTTCTTTAATGCAAATGTATGAAGTTTTGGAGGTGCTACCAGGATAAGAGAGCTATAAAAGGCTATTTACTTGATTGCTACAAAACTGTACTGGAAAGATTCCCTGCCAGAGCTGTCACTGCATCTCCTCTCCCACAAGAACAGCATTTTTTTTTCTGATCTGCAGCCCCAACAAGGATCTTTTTTAGGCAGCAGCACTGGCCCATCATGAACAGCAGTCGATGACTCGCAGCTGCTGGTCCTGCTCCATCAGCAGCCACAACCACACCAGATTTCCACTTGGCTCAAATAAATTGTTTTATTCACCAGCTGATTGAGCTAAATTCATGAAAAGCCCACTATGGCCAATTGTTGTGAATTTAAAACCAAGACCAAGCTGCTGAAATGATTTAATATCCATGATAATACAGTGTTAGTAGAAGTAAGGGCCCTCATGCAAAGATTGGTTTTTTCACTTCAGTGTTTAGATGCTGTTTGGGATTTAGCTATCAAAAATTATGATCTTGCACTTTTTCCACTCAATATGTAAATATTGGACCTCTTCAAGGCAATTCTCTTTGGGACTCTTGACATTAAAATGAAACAATGGCAGAAGGAGCAAATGAACTTTCTTACATTTAGTGCAGGACAACACACTCAGACTCCATTTTTATCTATTGAAACACTCATTTAAAAAATTCCATCAGGATTGTACTGCAAACTGTTTTTGCTCTTTTGTTCCAATTATTTACTTTCGCCTACTACTTTCTGCCTCAAGTTTTCTCATTAAAAAATAAACAGCTAAAGCTTTCCTGTACACAGAATTTTGATGACAGAGTGCTAACTAAAAGGAGTTTCCTACAAACTGAAAAATAAATGTCAGCCTTACAAATTACACTTATTTATTGCTATTTATTAAGTAAATCATTTAGTATTTCAAATGCCTATTTTTAAGTTTGAAGCCTTTGTTATATGAACCGGGTTTCCAATTAATTTTAGGCCAAATAAATGTGATTTGCTGTGTTGACAAACTGTTGGAAAGTTGGAAAGAGGTTTTAGAAGTAGGTGTGGGAGTGGGCGATAAAAAAGCACACACCTAACAAAGGTTGTTGGGGTGTTTGAGGCTTTGTTTGATTGTTTTTAATACTGAACTGGGAGAAAAATAAGAAACACATCCCATGGAAAACCCTTTTGAAAGGTTTGATCAGTTCTGCATTATACAAGGAAGAGGACAGAGTGCTCAGTGCATGTATTTCAGATAAACAGAATTATCAGCACTCTGAAATTTAAGGAATTATGAGATCCTCAAATCTCTGCACTTTAGTGTGCAAACCAAGAATCTGCGTTTTTGATACATACTGCTAAGTAAATTTCTAGTAAATCTGATTGGTCAGATTATTTCTAAAACAGGAAAACACCAGAAAACAAAAATACATTGATTAATGCTGAATTGTTGAAAGTCAATCAACTTCAAGAGAAACTTGGAAGAACAATCCCGATTCACTCATCCCAGCAGAGTCACACAGGTCTGCAGCAGAGGGGCAGTGCTCAAAAACATCCACAGAATCATTAAAGTTATTAATTTGTGAAGGAATTGCTGTTAGCTGACAAGAAACTCTCCCAACCTTTACAACCATCTCAGCCAACATCTTGAAAACATCAGCAATTAAGTAGGATGAGTCTAAAAAGAACAAGTATCTTTCTTGGAAGTATTTATATGAAATTAAGGCTGGGATTGCATACAGTGAATAGCAGGAAATGTTTGTTTTCAGGAAGACAAACAGATCTCTGTGCCACACAAGAATAATCAGAAAGATTTACATTTCCTGGGTGTCACCCTCTCTTTCCTAATATTCTTCTGTGTATTAAAGATTCATTCTTCTTGTTGATTTTAATAATTTGAAATATTTTCACCCATAAAATCAGGAGGAAAGGTTCCATTCTTAAGCAGCTGAATTAACCCAGGTCAGCACCCAAAGACTTCATGCAGCATTAGACAAGCAGAAACTGTTTTTAATAATATATTCAGATTTCCAGAAGAATTACAAGCTGCTCAGTATTGGAATAACCATTGATAAGTTTTTTCTCCCCCAAAGGCTTGCTTGGGAATTCAGATTGCATAGCAAATGTTGCAGGTATTTTTTTAAACAATATTGACTACAGAGTACGTAAGACAAAATTAAATTTCATGTAAAAAAAAAATCATAATATAACATGAAAACAAGGGGCAAACAACAAACCTTGCCTCTGAATGAGGTAGGATTTGCCTTTAAGTGGCAGATGTTGTTTTACAAACACAATCCACACACAGAACACCTTCAACTATTCCCCATATGTGTCACCACCAAGCAAGCCTGGAATCTAAATAACCTGATGTTTTCCCACACAGGCAAATGCAAGTGGAAGTAATAAGTTCATGAGGCTTCAAATATTCACTTTTATTCACAAATGAAGCAGGAGTCACAGAAAGGACATTAAGTTAGACAACCTCAGACGATTACCATAGAAACCCACTCACATCTGTTCAATACTTTTGGCCAGAAAATGAATCCAAGTCGTTAAGTATTTATGATCTCTTAAATACAATCGCTTATAAATGGAAAAATTATTTGCTTTAATATTTGATTGCACCAGCAAAGGTTTTCACACCTGTTAACTTCTGAAAACCCCCAATATTTCCTGTTCAGCCCCAGAGGCTCTGAGGGCTGCTGTGCCCCTGCTGTTTTAAGTATCTCTGATAAACTCCAGCAGAGGCTGGGCAGGGACTGAAACCCAAAAAGGTGCCATTATTCATCAGGCACATGATGCTCCTGCCTGAGCAATGAATCCCAACTTTGCTCTGCTCTGACTCGGGGCCACAGCCTGCACTCCCAGATAAAGCCCCCACTCCAAATCTGCTGCCACGAGAAGAGGAGCTGCTGATTTATCTCCAGCCCCATTTTTAAGAAGGCATTAGGATGCTGATTAGTCTCAAAACCTGAGCACCAGCTCAGGGGGAAGCCAGAACTTCCTCACCGAGAATATTTAGGCTCTTTCAGGCTAAGTGGAAAGGAATTATTTGTTAGGAGAATAAGAAGTCTCAGTGCTGACCTGAAATGTTGCAGTCTCTAAAAATAATAAAAAAGAAAACCTACACATACACAGACTCCAGGAGCACAGTCCTTCCTTCTGTCTAACACACAGGAAAGAGTCACCCTTTCAGAGATAGCAGAGAAATTTCCCAGAAAAAGGCAAAACACCATGAAGACTCCCACAATATTTAGTTAAAGTTGCATTTCTCATTATTTCTGATTATCAGTCCCTGTGTGAAGGCAGAGTGTGGCTGTTTATTCTTGACCCAGGCCTTGATCTCAATCCCACCACTTAATAAAAATCTTACAGCTTTCTTAGACTAGCAGAATCTGACACTCTTTTCCTCCTTAAAGAAAAATGTCTTGAGAACTGAAATGGGAGAAAGGTCAAAAAAAGCATCATAACCTTTCCTGCTTGCTTTATGACAAAAATCTTAATATCACACGCCTTGTGTTTGTTCACATCTTCCTTTTTTTCTCCAGGAAATTGCTCAGACTGTAGTAATAACCTTTCCCAAACCCCAGAATAATATAACTCAATAACAAATGTAATTAAAATGTAACAGCTAAGATCCCTGGACTCAAGATCTGACATACAGAGTACCTCTGCCCATCAAAGGTCTCCATCAGCTTTCCTACTTTCTCTCAGGCCTGTGATAGAGATCTCAGAAGTGAAATACTTCAGCCTTCAAATACAGCTGAAGGATAATAAATAAATAAAGGGGCACAATAAATAAAAGGACACAGGAATAAAAGGACACAGGAAAGATACCCGAGAACTCAGGAACAATCCTGGCATTTGATATATGAATAAAGTGGAAAGGAAACAGATGGCACAGCGTGCATAAAATCCACTATTATGCTAATGAAATTAATCAAACTAAAGCTGACCACAAAGTGGCACAGAGGACACTTGCTGCATTTAGGGGTAAAATTTAGGGAGACAAACTTCAATGCTAAAATAAAAAGGTATGCACAGAGAGGTACAAACAAGGGTATACATAAAGCTGTTGTTGTTCCAAAGAGATGCTGTGATTGCCACTGCTCACTGAGGGTCTGAAAGGCAAAGCAATGAAATCCAGCAAAACAAAAAGACAAAAAAATCATCCTGGCACCATATGCATGGAAAGGGTGTAAAATATTTGGGTTTTTTCGCTCTAAAACAGGACCAGCTCCACCTCTCTGTCCTTCCTGGCACTGGCACAGCAGAACCAGTATCTCCTCTGGTTTTACAGACCTTGAAACGACCCCAAGCTGCACCAGGGGAGGTTTAGAGCAGGTAGCAGGAAAAGGTTTTTCATAGAAAGGGTTGTCCAGCACTGGAACAGACTGTGCAGGAAGTGGTGCAGTCACCACCCCTGGAAGTGTTCAAAAAAGGTGTAGATGTGACACTGGGGACACGGTTCAGTGTGGACTGGATGATCTTAGAGGTCTTTTCCAACCTCAGTGATTCTGAGGATACCATGCACTGCATGACTTCCTTGGGAAATCTATTCCAATGCTTCCCCAGTCTTACAATAGAAGAGCTTTTTCTGATATCCATTTGCAATCTTCCCCTCTGGAAATGAAGTCCATTATTTCTCTTCCTGCCCACTCATGCCACAGAGAACAAATTGTCCCACTGCCTCCTCATGTATTTGAGAACTGCTACATTCCACTTCACTCACCTTCCTTGAGAAAAACTGCTGCAGTTTGTCCCATCTTTCACAGAAAGCTATGTTTTCAAGGTTTCTAATCTTTGTTATCATTCTTATCTAGATCCCTTGTAACTCAAATCTTTCCTTAATGTGGGGCTTAAACTGGGCACCGTATCAAATCTGGGAGGGACAGACACTGATTTCTGCTCTCTGTGACAGTGACAGGACCCAAGGGAAGGGCTGGAGCTGTCCCAGGGGAGGTTTAGGGTGGATTTCAGGGAAAGTTTCTTCCCCCAGAGGGTGCTGGGCACTGCCCAGGCTCCCCAGGGAATGGGCACAGCCCCGAAGCTGCCAGAGCTCCAGGAGGGTTTGGACACCACTCCCAGGGATGCCCAGGGTGGGATTGTTGGGGTGTCTGTGCATGGCCAGGAGCTGCACTCAGTCCTTGTGGGTCCCTTCCAGCTCAGGATATTCTGTGACTCCATGACCTTACTCCAGCAGTACAGCCCCACCAGGGCTGAAAAGCATGGCAGGAATATTTTTCATGAAGTTTTACCTCTGACCTACAGCTGATTTAGTGCAGGCCTGCTCAGTAAATCACAACACTCCTGCCATGCTCACCTCTGAGCCACTACCACTCCCCATCTCTTCTGTGATGGCAGGTCACTGATGGGTATTTATGCAGTTAATTACACTTGGCCAAAGGCAGAGCTTTCTAATTGTCTGCACTGAATTGGATTCTATATTTTCAGATTATCATTTGCACTTTGCCAAGGTTATGTTGACTCCTCATTCTGGCTCCCAGCAGGCTTCCAGCCCCAGCTCGAGTTTGGTGTTGAAGGCATTTCTCCATTCCATTGTCTGGACCTTTAGTTAAAATACTGAAAAAATCAGAATACCATTCAACTGACACAGCTTTATTGACAATGAAACCAGGGGGTAAATCTCATTCCACAGCAGCTGCACCTAAAACATGACTTCCCCCTGACAATGTCACTTCAGGCAATATTAAAAGCTTTAAACAAGTCAAGATTCACAGCACCAAGTTCTCCTCATTTGGTCAAGTTTCATCCCTGTCACAGGAGGTGACTGCAAAAATCCACTTTTCTTACACCCTGTGCAAACACCACAAAAAGTGCTGACAAGAGCTAGCTGAGAATCAATCACTGCCTCAAACAACAGTGCAACAAAAAACTGAGGGAGGAGAGTGAGTGGAGAGAGCAAATCTTCCTCTGTGCAAACCCCTTTGTGAAACCTTCACCAATTTCATGTTCTACCTCCTTTTTGCCAAAGTCTGAGGCTGGGGAAGTCTTGGCTCCTGACAATCAGTGGCTCAAGGACAGTGGTCCCTAAAAATTCACTGAGCCAAGCCATGTCCCACAGCCACCTGCTCCTGGTCACTGCTGAAAACAGGAGACATGGAAAACCCCAGCTCAGCCTTCCCAGCATCAGATCTCAGCAAAGCATCCATCCCATGAGGGGTTTTTTGCTGTTTTTTAGCAGGACTTTGCCTCTGAAAGGGGCTGCCTGGATATAATTCCTGTGTCAGTGTGTTATCCTCTTAGAAGGCTGGAAGAAAATTACAACAGAACCAATTTTTGCCGCTGAGAAATTATTTCTTGGCTACCAGAGCACTAAAAGCCATATTCAGTCCCACCTGAAAAGTCAGGGTAAGGATTGCCTAGAAACTGGGCTGTTCAACTCCATGGGTACACTCAGAAATGGCCATAAATCTGCCCAGATCTCCCAGGGCTGAGAGCAGAGAAGTGTTAGAGCAGCTGAGTGAGTGATGGAAAACATTTCTCACGTGCCATGCCAGGGTATGGCACAAACACCTCTGCTGCAGCATCATTTTAATTACTTTTTGCAGTCTCTGCATAGTTAAGGCCATAATGTGTAATTTTTATTCAAACCCCTAGAATTTTAAAGCTTGAATATCTCCTTCAGCAAAATACTGATTTTTTTTTTTTAAATACGCTTTATCTATAATGCTCCTTCACAAGGAAAAGCACCTCTGTTTATTCCATCTTTGAATAATTTGATTTTGCATTTACGTGGAGGGATCTGTAGCTAAAAGAATACATAATTTAAAATAAATCTAGGGACACCTGTGGAATCTACAAGGTAAAACTTTCATCAGTCCTAATCCTTTTTAAAAATGTATTTTACAGGCAATTTCCTGTCGCACATTAACAGCAAAGTTAACATAAATGTTTAAAATAATTTCACGCGACCATAAAAATAATTAAGACTGTAACACTTAAGAAAAATGTCTCTTTAGTAGAGCTACAAAAATCAATCCAGGACAGTCCTATTGATTTCCACTATCACAAGATAAAAGGAATAAAATGCTATTTTTTTCTCCGTTTTTTGTTTTTAGTTTAGTTGTTTTTTTTTTAACTGCCACCTGTTCATAAGAAGCAACAGCTAAAAAGAAACAGAGGACTGAAAGTTCCAGTTCTTATCAGGGAGAAATTACAAGGAAAACCTGGATCCAGCACTTAAATATTTCCTTAGCACTAAACAAGTACTTGCAGTAAAATTAGCAGCAGTTTCAATTGCTTTCATAAATCAAGTGACTAAAAATGAAACAGTAAATCCCAGAGTCATGCAAATTACAGAATTATAAAATACCACGTTGTAAATGCCACAGTATTTTCTCACAGCACAAACCTGTAAGGACGAGGAAGTAAAAAATTTAATTCCTCTCAGCTCATAAACAAATAAGTAGAGAATATTAGACTTGAGACAATCTGCTACTAATACTCTGCTTTCAAGTATTTATGGATTTGCATGAAATTGTGTCTTCCCTCTTGCTCCAGTTTCACACTCTGGGTGTTGATATTACACTACCTTTTTGTGAAGAGGATCATCAAGAGTGGTTTTACTATTTCCAGACTGGTATTACACCAAAGTGCCGTTCTGAGGGAATTCTGAAGCCTCTTTGCTGAGCAGAGCCAGTGTCCCCATCTCTTGCACCACAGAGGAGCAGCTCAGGAAGGCACCACAGGGAGAAAAGGCTGCCCAATGTGGAATTGGCTGCTTTGGCTTTTAGTTCCACCTTGAGCCTTCTGCAAAATGTGGCCAAGTGATTTCCACACCTCTCTCCTTCAGGAATCTCAAAATGAACAATGAGCAGGCACAATTCAGAAGCTCACAGGTCCCTTTCCCAATGTTTTAGTTTTTCACCCACATTTTGAAAGATTGTAATTTCACTCTCCTGTATCAGACTATAAAAAATCATTGCTTTCAGTAATGCAAATCTTAAATCAGCAGCGTTTGTACAACTCCATAATCAGAGAATCACAGAATCATAGAACGGTTTGGGATGGAAGGGACTTTAGAGATCATCCAGTGCCACCTCCAGCCATGGGCAGGGACACTTCCCACTATCCCAGGTTGCTCCAAGCCCTGTCCAACCTGGCCTGGAACATTTCCAGGGATCCAGGGGCAGCCACAGCTTCTCTGGGCACCCTGTGCCAGGGCATCACCAAAAACAACAACATTATACCTGCAAATCTTCCAGTTTTGGTAATGCTTACAAATACTCCAATTTTGGATGAGCTGATAAAGTTTGGATAAAAAAATGTATCCTCATCATATCCTACTGCTGGGCAATCATGCCAGGAGAAAAACAAATAGCAGCAAAAACCTATGGAGGAAAAACTAATGTTTTACAGAGGTTTTCTTTCAAAGCACACTGGTGTGTCAGCCCTGCACCACCACAGCACCTCAAACCCGTGTCACAGAACAGCAATTTCTCTTCTGAGCTCCACAAATTTCAAATTGCCTGCGGCATTCTCCAAATACTCGAGTTTTTAGCTATTTTTCTTCTTTCATGAAGTGAGATGACTGCTCAGCTGTCTCATCCAGCAATGTTTTATTCCAATCGGCCACTTTGGAAGCAAGGCAAAGGCAGGTCAGATTTTCATTATGAACTAGATTTTGCTGATCTTTTATACACATCTGGTGAGAGACTCAGGGACAACGCTGTTGTCATAAAAATTTACCTTGGTAGGAGAAGTCTGCAAGCAGTTTCTTTGTTTTGGATGAAGTGCTCAGAGTAAGCCAGACAAGGCTGTTCTGTCAGCACTCATTCCAGGAGCATTTCAGCCCCTGAAGGGCTGTGATTTCCCAGATCCCCATCATTTTCTCCCAGTACACCCAGTTCCCATCCCTCCAGCTGCAGAGGGGCTGACTGGCTCGCTGCTGCTCCCATGGGAATGGATCAGCTGCCTTGTGCTGCCATGTGTGGAATGACTTACAAAAATAAAAGGGGTGTGCTAAGTGAATAAAGAGGATTCAGCAAACAGAAATGCCTGAAAAATAGTGAACCATCATTTGCATCTCATCTCCAAGCAGAAGCAATTCTAGAATATTAACTGTGGTGATGGATACAATATAATCTAAACGGGGGAAAAAATATACAAAACATGTTTTCCAAATTAATTTAGAACCAGCACCAAACAATGTAATTCAGTAATTTTTTTTTCCCCTTCTTCCTTCCCCACCCTCTTTGGTGTGTGTGGATGGATCACCCTCTTCTAAAACACCTCCTAGAAAAGGAAAAATGTTTGAGTAAAGTGTGAATCCTGCCATAAAATAATTGAGCATTCAGGTCTTGATCAATAGGGTCAACAGAAAGTGTTGACTTGATCAATATGGAAAATGTAGTGCAAAATGCTGTTATTTTTTTCATATATGCACCTTGTATCAAGACAGAATCTTAACTAAATCCAAAATCTATTAAGCCTAAATCTGGACTAAGTCTCAGAAACATCTGAAATACAGAGGTTTAGTCACTTCAAAAGAAAACGTCTCAAACCAGAGTAAAACACAATAAAAAAGCCTCAGATCATGGTTTCGGGGTTTTTTTTTTTGTAAAGTTCTTCAGTAACCTGTATGAGATTTACTACAGTAAGACAACAATAAATAAATTTACAAGGACAAGCAACATCATAAAAATCTCACGAAAAGTAAAAATGAGTCGTGCAGGAGCATAAAATGAAATTACAAATGTTAATAAAGGCTTTTTGAATATCAAATTTCCCACATATTCTCCGGGGACAAAAGTGGGACTTAATGACTCCAGCAAAAGGCACATTTTGATGCCACAATTAAGTTTTTGATAGCTCCACCCCACGGAAATGGAAATGCTGGAACCCAGCACAGGCTTCCCTGCTGGACTTTTGTGAAATTAGATGCTGATTACCCATATTAATTTTCTGGCTCAATAAGCTCCTTGCAGAGTGCTCAGGAGCTCTGGTGACAAATCCATCACCCCACAGAGTGACAGCCCCATGTCCCCACCTCGTGCAAGTTTAGAGCAGCTACCAGCGAGGAAATCATTAAGAGAATGTTCTGTACAGTACTGGGCAGTGAGATGGGGAAAAGGGATATAAAAAATGATTTATTACATTCAATTTTATACCCTCCTTTGAAGCCTCAGCTTCCTGATGGCCACATCAGTTAACAGAAACTTTAGAAGAGCTCCTGACTCACTGCAACTTGACTCATCCACAGTGTGCAGCATTACCTTTGTATTTGCCAGCAATTCAATGGGAAATTTGCAACTAAATTTGCAGCTCAGCCTGCCAGCTCCACGGAACAATTGTCACATGACTGACTTGCCAATGAAGACTTCTTTAAACAAGGCTCATGGAACTCAATAAGCAAGCAGCCAATGAACCCAGACTCAACAGGCTGTTAACCCGAAACCATGTTCTCTAAAACAGGGAATTCTAAACTAATAAATGCAACCCTGCTGATTTCTGCCCTTTCCTGTAATAAAAACACACGAGTTCAAAAGCTGTTTCACAATCAAGGGTAAAGAAGAACCTGGAAGCAGATGTTACCATGGGAGCCTTAAGGAACACGGACACAACGACTGGAAAAGCAAGGACCTACTCAAAGAGTTTAGCAGAGAAAATCAAGGACCACCACAGAGGGTGGCCTGAAGAAAGGCAAAACAACCTCTGGGTTAAAATTGATTAAAAGTGATTTTTATTTTTTTTTTTAAAGCAATGATTCTAAAAAAGAATTTAAGAGTACCCAGGTTGTATATCCAGGAAAAATAAGGAGGAAGAAAAAAAGGAGGAGAAATTATCACAGGACCTAGACTGACAATCTAATAACTAGATTTTTTTTGGCCAAGGGAAGTATTTGAAAGAGTAGACAAAAATGGTGAAATGGGAGCAGTAAGACAATCCTTCATAAAGTCACTACAGGAAGCTAAAATCTGAAACTGAACTTCTCACACCCTCACCCCTCCAATGTTCTAAAACTGCTTTCCTTCCCAAAATTCCATTCCGTAAAGAATGAGACCTCTTAATATTTTCAGTTGTTTTCCTTCCAGTTCAAAAACATTTAATTGCACTTTCTTGACATGCAATTCTTAAGTTTTATAGATGTTTTGGAATAGGATGGGGCCTGGGGACAAGCCCAAGTGGTTGGTGAGAGCAGAGGGCTGGAGGGGAGCCCAGGAGGACGAGGATGTTACAGAAACTTAAAGATCCTTTGGCTTCCCTGTCCCAGCAGGGTTGTAGGAAAGGCTGCAGAAGACTTTTGAAGGATCTACCCCACTTCAAGGCAAATCAGCTTTAGCAGCATCACTGTTAAAGAAAAGTTCACACAAGCATCTTAATTTATTCTTAGTTTCTGACATAATTGGTTTCTAATTTCTCTGCTGACAAATGTATAAACCCACTATTTGATGATACACGAAACTCACACAGCTCAGTACAAACTGATATTCCAGGCTTCCCATCTCATTTCCATGAGAGATGGAAAATAAAAGATCTGTGGATGCTTAATGTCTTTGCTGGCTTATCCAGCCTGAAGGGCTGGTGCTGGGTTGTAAAAACAAAACAGTCACAAAACAAAGAAAAGAAATAAAAAGCACTGAAGTCAAACAACCAAAAAAAAAACCCATAAAACCCAAAAACCCACAAAAATAACTCACAAAAACCAAAGCACAAACCCCACAGCCAGCATCCCTCACAGACTAATGTCCACTGAGAAAACTTCAGGGCCAATCACTTGAAAAAAAGAACATAACTGTGTAACTTGATTGTGTCAATTTTACTCTTGAACACTTCTAGTCCAGTGAAAAAGGCTGAGAGGTGTGCAGAACAAATGCATTACTAATCTCTCATTAAAGATGGATAAAATATTATGCAGTGATTTGCTGCACTGAGCTCAGAATTTCAGGCTTCTGTTTCAAAGTGCTTCGTAACTTTTGTTCAGTAAAATTTAAACAGCTGAAAAAGCTCTAGGATGATGATTCCAATAATCATTTCCACTCTTGCAGCTTGCCTACTGCTAGAAGAAAATTAATTTTTAAAAGAGATCAAATCCCCTAAAGACCAGTGCAACTGCTGCAATTTTTACCTGTGTCAAAAACTATCCTCCCCACCTTTTCTTGAACATAAACCTAATGCTACTTTGTACACAATATTCAAAACAAACTAGAATATCAACAGAGAGATGGATTCAAACGATGCCTTTTGAGAGGGTAAAACAAAACCTGACAGACAACCAAGGTGGGAACACAGGAAAGCCCCCACCAAAGAGACTGAAATCTCCAGCAGCAAGGTACCAACCAAAATAGGAAAATAGAAAATAAAGTTCCTAATTTCTTCTTATTGGCCAAGCAAACCAACAAGGAAGTAGAAACTTCTGTCTGACACATGGGGAAGGGACAGATGCAGCTCACAGCCTGAACTTTTCTTCTTCTGTGTCCAAACACAAGCACAATTAAATTATCTTTCAGGAATTCTTGAGGGTTGCAGTAATGCCATTAAAAATATGCTGTGGATGGGAAGGGTTGTGTGTAAAGTGATTTCTGGCTGGAGCTAAATGATGTGACCCTGACACATCCTGAACATACGAGCTGGAACGCTGTTGAATTCAGAAGCTCCAAAATGAGGATATTTATTTGACAGTGGATTTAATCTTCATATAAATGGCTCATAAAGAAATGATTATTTTACAGGGCATGGAGCATTTTAAAATTAACTCACTGATCACAGGCAGCGCCACACCAAGGATACACCTGCATGTTTCCAGCTACTCTAACAAGTACTTCAGTTGTGTCAGAGAGGACCTGCTCAAATAAAAACCATTTACTTTCCCATAAAGGGTGAAAACACTGCCACAAAACTCTGTTGATCCACCACATTCCAATAGTCAACAATATCACACTCCACATGCATGAAAGCCCTGAGTCCCTCAGCTTAAAAAGAAACAAAAAATATAAATATTACAGGCTGTAGAACCATTCAAAGATCTTATGTGGTGGAACAGGAATGAAGCAGATTTAAAGAATATGGAACAGAAGACAGAAAGAAGAAAAAGAAGATAAATACAGATATTAAAATAAGATTTAGATGTTATGCCTCATGCATGCATTTCCCTCAAATTTTTGAGTCAACTCCCTTGTCAGAAAACTATAAAACTACCTGCCAATTAAAGTATTTCAAGCAAAGCTTAATCATTCCACACTAAGGGTGTAGATATGTGTCATTCCCTGGGAAAATACTGAATACATTAATACACATTCCCTGGAAACAACTCCATATTCAGTAGCCATTCAGCACACTGGATTCATTCTGCTTTCACATGAACACCTTCCAATGGAAGCATTTATCATTAGCATAAGCAGATACAATACATTTTCATTACTAGGGAGCAAGGTGAAATGAATCAGAAAAATTAATTCCTGTTGCAAATCCCGGATCTCCAAAACCCTTCTCTGAAAAATTACAGATGAATTGTTTGTATAAGAAGATAAGGATTTAGAGCATGAATGTCCACAGGTGTCAGCCTTGCCCAGTGGTGAGGCCATCCTGGAGCTGCCTGGAATTGGCTCCATGGACATGGGGAAGTAGTCCCAAAAATTAATGAAAATTAAACTGCATTTCTCAGTTTAAAATGTTATGTGTAATCAATTTCATCTATTTTCATCTTTAAAACGAATTTATAAAGAAAAATAATCACATAAAGTAAGTGTCAAGGTTACTTTGTTATGACTATGCTTTTTTTTTTTGGCTAAACACCCTTTTATTCATGAAGGAAGAGAAGAAATTTGTGCAGATAGCCCTTTGTTCCACACTGACCCAAGAAACTAAATGACAATGAAAATTCTAGTGCTGACTTCATTTAGGATATTAAAAAGACTCATATTAAAAAAGAGATATCTACAAAAAGGGAAATTTCTACTCAGCAGAGAAATACTCCTCGTGTGTTCGTCAAAGGTCATCTGCACAATATTGAATTAATCTGTGTTGAATAAGCTAAGCACGAGTTCCATATCCTTAATACCCTCTTTATAAATTAGTAAAAGGTTTGAAGTTCCATCAATGAGTACTAAAGTACTACAGGAGTACAGAGAAATGGACTAAATAAGAGAGAAACTCCAATATGTTAAGGGGAAAATATTAAATTTGAAAGAGACAAGTAGAAGAGGGTATTTCTTCCCAAACTGAGCATTTGCTGCTCAGACATGAAATATTCAAGAACACCAACCACTGATCAGCTTGTGAGAGCTGAAAATTAATTTACCAAACAGGAAAATAAATGTGGTGATTTAATCCATGTGCTTAAGGCACAATTACACCATTTTCTTAAGGCAAAACTGCCTGTTAATTTCTCTGGTTGAAAATCAAGGTCTTCTTTAAAAGACACCAAAATCTCAGTCTAGTTACAAACTACTGCATCTCATAAAACAGTCAAAGATTACTAAAAAGTCTACTTGGATCCATTAAAAGGTGCAAACCCAAGGGAACCAACATTCCAAAGAAATTAACATAGGAAACAAACAGAAAACAAACCAAAAACACCCATGAACTCATGCCCTGAATCCTCTGAACTGCAAATAAATCACTCTTCAGAAAAATGTATTGAAAGGCAATGGAACAGAAACTGCCACTGCCTTCTCAGAATACGGATCATTAGAATTAGGTTAATTAACACCTCAAAGCAAAATCTTGTAATTAGGGTATTATTTTTGTAATTAGGATTATTTTCTAGCCTAACTTCTGCAGACTGATGACACGCACAGCTAATGAAGTTAATGAAAAAGAAGAAAGTGAGAAAGATTTTTCAGATCACTCTGAAGAATGAAGCAAAGATGGATTGCAAAGTTCAATATCCAAATTACTCCTGAAGTCATTAGAAACATACATATTTAATCACAGAGAGCTGGGGTATCTATTGTCTCTTTTCCCTGGAAAACATGATTGATGACAGAAAATAAGCAACCCTGCTCCCTCCCTGATTCAGAAAGAGAGAAGATCCATTATTGCAGGGTTTTGTTCTTCCAGTAATTATTTTCCCAGTTTTAAAACTTCTGGTGGACCTAAAGCATCTCACAGAGTTATAAAGGGTGGAAAAGAGCTTTAAGATCACCAAGTCCAACCATTAATGGAGGACAAACCCCACGTTCAGCACTGAACCACATCCTCAAGTGCCATATCCACACCTTTCTGGAACACTTTCAGAGATAGTGAACAACTCTTTCCATGAAGAAATTCTCCCTAATAATCAATCTAAATGTCCCCTGGCCCAGCCTGAGGCTGTTCCCTCTCCTCCTGTCCCTGTTCCCTGGGAGCAGAGCCTGACCCTGCCCTGGCTGTCCCCTCCTGTCAGGGACTTGTGCAGAGCCACAAGGTCCCCCCTGAGCCTCCTTTTCTCCAGGCTGAGCCCCTTTCCAGCTCCCTCAGCTGCTCCAGACCCTTCCACAGCTCCATTCCCTTCCCTGGACACTCTCCAGCCCCTCAATGTCTGTCTTGTCGTGAGGGGCCCAAAGCTGGGCCCAGGATTTCAAATGCCTCATGAGTGCCACATTTCAAAAATAGATCCAATTCTTCATCAAAGATTCTGCTAGCATTGAGTTGCCCATCACTCTAGGAGAACTATTCCAGCTTGTATTTATTTTACAGCTCATTTATAGTTTATATTCACTTACCATTTCATTTTCAAGCCAGAGGATTTTGTTGCATTTAAAAAAAACCTTCACTCCAAGATACACACTTCATGCTTGCTGACACACAAACATGCACTGGTTCAGATCTTAAGACCTCTTAATTTACTACAGTTACTACTTCTCCTGCAAATACCTACTCCAAAATCCCTGCTGAGGGTGTTCAGTGGTTGGATGTTTTAGTTTCAGGGTGTGAATCCCATATTCCAGTTTAGTTTAGATTAGAATGGTGAAATATTATTCACACTGTAAGTGCTACCAAATATAGACTCAAAATCTATACTGGCAGCAAATTTAAGGCAATTTCTTTTTAATTGATAAGCCTCTGTATGGATGAAAAGCATCCAAAGTCTTTAGGCTTCCATTAAAAAACAAAACCACAATAATTCACATCATTCTTCTCTGATCTCCTTCCAATTTGTCAACAGCTTTTTGGAGAAGGGGAAATCCAATATATTCCAATAATAATCTCATTAACAAACACTATATTACAACAATAATAATGCCTAAAAAAATTTACTTTACACTCAGCAGCTGATGCACTTAAGGATCATTTTATCATGCTATGATGAGCTCACATTCACTTGGATATTTGAACAGCTATTTCAAGACCCTGCTCATACAGTATTTGACACAAATTCTTTATTTTAATACATTGGATTCAAATTTAGTGATATTAAAAATATTTTTTTCAAGTTGCTCCCCTGTTAAAGCACTACAAATATCCTAGACTTACAAACATTCCAGTTATATAAATTATTATATTAGCATTTGTATCTGCTGCAGTAATTCTGAAGTCTTTAATTTAACCACTGGGAAAAAAAAGTGTCAAACGCTTTCAGTAAATGAAAGTTTATGATGTCAACAAGAATTTTCTTATCATCCAAAATGAAAATCCAGTTCTTATTTTGTATCAATGCCACTGCCTTTTAACTGTGCAATCATCTTTGAAAACATAAGGTGATATACCTATCCTGCTTTAATTAGCATTTTTAACATAAAAGAAGATGAAATGTAATTTGCTAATATATTTGTTGACCATGAGAAATTCTGGAAGTGACAGGTAGTTCACAAGATACTCTGAAAAAAAAAAACCCAAAACATACAACTGCTTTTCAAGCAAACTGGGAAAAATCATCTAAAAATGCAACCAAAGCCAATTTTCCCTCAAAACCTTTTCATGTTCCCTTTCTACAAGGATGACCCAAATTAAATCAACAGGATTATTAAGAACCTGCTGAGTTGTGCATTTGGGGACATGAAAAGGGCCCATCTCTGTTTCACTGGGCCTCTTTATACATCTTCAAGGACACAAGCAGAAGAAAAACACTTCAATAATTAGTTTGATCTTCTTGATTAGAATTTGGAAATCCCAGGCAAGAACATTTTCTGAGAAGTCTTCCATGAAAGCTGCCAGAAAACCATCTGCAAGGATAGAACTGGGTTAGAAAGCTGTCTAGACAGGTTCCAAAGATACTGTTTCAGGATGCAGGATGGAGACAGGAGCAGGGACATTCCTGGGCTCCAGCAATGAAGCTGCCTGTACTAATTCTTCCCTGCACTTAGAGGAAAGCATCAGCCAGGCTGGACAGGGTTTGGAGCAGCCTGGGATAGTGGGAGTTGTCCCTGCCCATGGCAGGGGGTGGAACAAGGTGATCTTTCAGGTCCCTTCCAACCCAAACCATTCTGCAGAGAAAATGATTTTGTCCCTATCACATAAAGACAAAAACACTTTCTGGTAACCCTGAGCCACTAATAATTGCCTAATGATGAGGAAAATTGAAGAGTTATCCAATGCATGGAAAATCTAGCGTTTAATACAAAGAATTACAAATTAGAGCAGGTTCATTTTAGCCCTGAGCCTTCTCAGTCACAGCTTAGTGCACACCCGAGATACTCCCAGCACAATCTGCATTTCCAGCTATGATACCCCAGTGACAGATTTTTTCACCAGCCTTCCACACTGGCTTGGAGAGGAGAAAAAAGCAGCCATCATATTGCACTGCTCTGAGTTAAGAACCATTATTCCATAAAAGCAAAATACGGGATTAATGGATGTGACCTAAATCCCTCTGAGTCCTTGCTCTCCCCCCGAAAATGCCAAACTGCACATGCATAAACTCCAAAGCACAAACACACCCATAAACACCTCTGAACAGTGAATAAAATGGGAGCCACAGACTGACAGGACACCAAATATTAAAAATACCTCACAGCTTTCAAGCACAGGAGAGTAAAAACAGAAAAGACAAAATTTAGCTACAGGTTCTCAGTGGCAGCACAAAAAGCCTTCATGATGAGAGGATCCCAACTAGAGTTGGCAGAAAGGCACTGAATCCAATGGCAAAGAAGAAGCAGGGATGGTCAGAGTGCAGCAGATGCTTCTTGCAGAAGCTAATGGTTGAAAAAACATCCTGAAGTAAAAAGGCAGCTGGGTGGTTTTCAGTTGAGGAATTATTTTAAGCAATGCATTGTACAGACTTAGGACAAGAGCAGAGCCTCAAGTTGTGCCAGGGAGGTTCAGACTGGAGACCAAGAAATATTTTTTCACTGAAGGGGTGGTCAAGCAGCAGAACAGACTGCACAGGGCAGTGATGGAGTGTCCATCCCTGGAGGGATTTAAAAGCCCTGTGGATGTGGCACTTGGGGACAGGGGTCAGTGGTGGCCTTGGCAGTGCTGGGGGAATGGCTGCACTCAGTCTCAGAGGGTTTTTCCAACCTAAACAAGTGTACAATTCTATATGCTGGAGAAAGGAAAGGAGGGTTCTCTTCCTATTCAACATCTTAACTGCATAAAAATATTTCAAGTTCAGTTTCAGAGAGAAAAGTTCCATTTTCCTTTCGTGATACGATTTGACTTTGTCTCCCTGGCCATCACCCAACCCATGCCAGGGAAGGCTGGTGCACAGTCCAACCTCCCACACTCCCAGAAACACCACAGATCTGGGACTCTTCTGACAGAAGGAGCTCAAACAAAAATTAGCTGCATTATTGGGAGAATAGTCCTGTTCTGGTAAAAAAAAATAAATAATATTGACCTAATATTGACCTTGTTATACGACTGAACTGAGCTTGAATGATCGAAAAATAAGCCTTTCTAATTCAATTTCCCTTAGGTCTGTCTTGAAGGTAACTTCAGCTGAATCCAGCTATCAAATCAAGAAAGTTCTGGAGAATTCAGTGCAATTACCAAAACAAGTGCAACAGGTATCAGGCATAAAGTGCTCCATCACCCAGCTTCTCCCAAACTTGTCTGAAATACGCAAAGACATTCACCAACCCTCCAAAAGTAAAACTGTGGTTCAAATGCAGCAGACAAGATTAGTAAATAATGTATTTCCCAAGGGAAAGAGCACACCAGATTTAGAGTTCAAATGCAATAAAGCCAAGGTTCACCAAATGTAAATAATATCCAATTAATTGGAAGGGTTGGGAACACAGTTATATTTATATATTTATGGCAATATAGAAATTTGTCCATTTTCCAACACAGTGTGCAAGGGATTGGATTAGTCACAAGTTCATGAATAATAACATCAGCCATGATTATTATGATTTTTTACATAAACTGCACTAAATAAAACTATTTGGAATTTTATCTAATGACATTTGTTTTATAGGTACAGGCACTTAATTTTACTGAGTGATGCTATTATATAAAAAAATGTAAAATCATTAATTACTTTTGTCTTCCCTATGGCATAATGTTGGTTCCTTTAAGATGCTGTAACTGGCATCTTAAATTTACTGGGAAAAAACCCACAGAACATGCACTGCAATTCAGAACTGTCTCTAGAAGGACAGACAGATCTAGAAGGATAAAAATGTATCATCCTGAAGGGAAACAGAATCACTCATGAACAACCTACAGCAGGAACTCTCACCATTATTTGTGCTGTTGTTCAAACTCTGCAATAATAAATAACAGCCCAAAAATGTAAAGATCCTAAAAGGCACAACTGCTGCCTGGCTCTGGTAATGCAGGCACAGTTGTAAAACAGCCACAAAGGCTGAATATTTAAATTTCCTAGGCAAAATTAATGAAAAGAACAACAGACTGACATCGGAAAATTTAAATCTGAGCAGAAGAGCAAATCCAATCTTCAAAAACTCAACACAGCTCCTTCATCTTTTCACCTGTGTGTACATATTTGATTAATTATTAATTTCATGGATGTTGCTGGTTTATAGTTGGCATTTATTTGGTTTTTTCTTTTCTTTTCTCTTCATAATGTATATAGCTTGTATTCATAACCTATTTAATTAGCACTCCAAACCACCAGAAACAACAAAAAAAAAATCCCCTGACTCCTTATGGAAAACCTCCAGAAGTCTTATTTTTCAGCTATACATAAAATACCATGTAATTGCAGTTAAAATCTTCCTAAAAATGTCATTCTTTTTTTTCTTAAGAAAACCACCCACAGTCTAACAAATAAAATTGCAACCCACTTGGTTACTATGCAGGAAGGTGAGAGCAATAGGCAGCAAGCCTTGAGAATATGTTTTAGTTATATATTTCCTTATAAAAATGTCATGGAATTAAAAGCTATAAGACTTGTAGCAAAAAAAAAAAAGGTCACAAAACAAAATCAGCAATAAATACAATTACCATATGCTTTCAGCTAATTGTGACACTAAAGCCAGAGAAAATAAATACATTTCAATTAGTAACTTCAACGCTGTGGAGAACAGAAACCCTAATGATTTTTTTTTTCCAGCACGTATTTCTTAGAAAATCACAGTAATGGCAATTTAATAAAAGCCATGACAGGCCCTACCTGCTCCTCTTCCACCATGACAACAAGCACTGGGAGCAGGGTACCCCAGCAAGCTCCAATCCTCTCACATCTCTGACAGCCACACCAAGTTTTAATTAGTTTGCTAGCTCAAGCCTTCCCAGAATAAATGCAGCTCTGTCATTTCTAATGCGTTCTCATGATCAGTTAATGGATTTTTTTTTTTGCCTCCAGCTCAGACAACCTTCTTGTCTTATAATTTCTTCTAAATCAATTCCTAGGTTATCCATATTTCCTCATCTGGAACACTAATGAGCTTGTCTAAAATTCACTTTTAATGCACCATTCTCCTCCCCTGACTCACTGAGGTGTTCTTTTTCAAACCCACATCACATTTCTGCATTAGTCTCTGAAGTAACAGCAGAATCCAGTGGATGTGCCATCATCTGGAAATCTGTCACTCATGTGCCTATACATCCACCGAGTTCAGAGTCTAAGTTCAGGGTACAAAGAACTAAATCAGCACTTTTGGAGCCCTAAAATTTGTGCGCAACCATTTTAGGTTTTTCCAGCATTGTCCAAAATCACACACAGCTTGGAGAACAAGAGGGTACTCTGATTAGTCAAATGTGAATACCAAAATAAAACATGAATTTGTGCTGGTGGTGCTGGAAATCACAGCATCAGGCAAATTTTGGCTGTAGGGGACTCAGGATTTCATCTGAGGCGAAATGCTGGTCAAAACTCCTCCACAACTCCTTGAAAGGAGACTGTGGCAAGGCAGGGATTGGCCTCTTCCCCCAGACAACCAGCAAGAGAATGAGAGGACACAGCCCTGAGCTGTGCCAGGGGAGGGTCAGGTTGGACACCATAAGGAATTTCTTCACTGAAAGGGTGGTCAGGCATTGGAAGGGGCTGCCCAGGGAGATTTGGAGTCCCCATCCGTGGAGGTGTCCAGGGAAGGCCTGGATGTGGCACTCAGTGCTCTGGGCTTGGGACAAGGTGGGGACTGGGCACAAGTTGGACCCGATGGTCTTGGAGGCCTTTTCCAACCTGAATTTCTCTATGGAGGCAGGACTGCCTTCAAAGGCTGCTCAGGAGCTTCTGCAGGAAAGTTCTGCTGCATTTTGTGGCCACCAAACCTCTCCTATTCCATTTCCTATTTCAATGATTTATGGAAGAACTTCCCATCTCTACAATCTCCTCGTTAAGCAGCTCATTTGAAACCACAAGTGGACTTCAGAGCCCAAACTGAGTGGGATTAAATACTTATTTATTTATTTATTTGCCAAGATAAAGCTTCAAATTAGATGTTCTGTCTCTCTCAGGAAGGAAATTGCTTGAAAACTTTTTAAGGAGATCCCAATCTTTGCACGTGGCATCTTGTGGAGGCTGCCACTGCACAGAGGGAAACGAGAAACTATTCCTGACCTGACCAGACTGCAAATGCAATTTCAGGTAGGAAAAAAAAAAAAAAAAAAAAAGCCTTTAAAACTGGGATGATCGTTAACTTATCTGAGAAAAACAGAGAGCAGCTGAATAACCTCAGCTAGAAATGCAACAGATAAAGGCAATCTGAAGGTAACACATTTTTCATCACTTGGAGCTTTCGTGATTGTGTTTCTGTGGCTCATATAAAACATGTTTTAGTCAAACATACTCTACTGGAATCAAAGCAGAGGGATATAAGTAGAATTACTTATTTCTCTAACACAAGAAATCAAATTACATGTTCAAAAAGGAGGTTTTATTTTATTTATTTATTCATATTATCTAGAAACCCATGAAAAGAAGAAATCAGAATGGAAATATTCATAAAAGTTGAATAAAACAATAGCCTAACATTTCTCTACACTCCCTTGACAGCATTTTCTTTTCCCTAGTCTCCTTGACACACTGCTAAATTAGAAACACATTGCTCCTCATCAAAATACAATCTTGGGAACATGAGTTTTTATCACTGAGGAAACCCACGTCCTGTAGCTTCGCCTGTAATTTCGTGATTTACATTTGCTCAGGCGTGCTATCAAACAAAGATGGAGCTGAAGGTAACCCAGCACCTGGGGAAACTATGGAGCTACAATGGCACTTTCTCTTCTGGGCTGGTGTTTCCTCTTCTCTGGGCAAATGCAAAATAAAGGGAAAGGAGAACAGGGAATTCCCTCACAGAGTAACCTGGGTTTCAGAGCAGAGTTTGGTGCACAGCTGTTGCACTGCTGGACATGAAAGAAATACACAGACTTTTCAGTAGCAAGTTAGGACTACCCAGGCAGGACCAGAAAAAGGGCCTGCCCTTTTTTATCTTCTCCTTTTTATATCTTTCTTAAGACAACTGTGGATTGGTCAATGAGGTTACTACTTCTATAATTTTACAGGATAATGACATAGTCTATCATCTTTCTCCGATTTAGGAGAAAGGAATGAAAACAATCTAGAAGTTTAAAACTATTTTGGCTGGTTATGAAAACAAGGACTACGTTTATAGAAAATGTATGAGAATTTTACTACAGAAGTGAAAACACAGAACACTGCAAAAATCAGGGCGACACACAGCAGCTTCACTTGCTGTGCCAACACCAGTACCAGAGTAACAGAGAGCTGGAAACCTCATTTGCAGTTGGTTTCACAAGGAATTCAGGATTTTTGTCTGGTCTTTCATATCAAGAACAAAATTAAGAAGGTTTTTAATGGAAGTTAATTACCATGTTATCACCAGCCATGTGGAATGAAAGAACTCTCTGCCTTGAGTCTGTAAAGTTGTGCACAGTTAGAGACTTTCACGTCCAGAATAATTTGTAGAGAAATAACATAAATTTTCTTTTCAAAAACAGAGACAACCAGATGCCATTTCTTTGGAAAGTGACTCACTGAAAGAGCAGAGGAACCATACAGAGACATCATTTTGGGGGAATTAAAGAAGCAGCTTTCCATTACTAACAGCAACTTGGAAACAGAAAGGCACCAGGCCTCTACACACACTCCTAGTGATGGCAGCACGAAATGAAACAGGTTTTAGTAATTTCTGTAATTTGGATGGTTGGTTTTGGTTTGTTTTTATTTTGAACCTGTCTTTCATGGTGAAATAACAAACCAGGAGTATGTGCTCAGCCAGATCCCTTAGATTGACTGTTTGATAAGTGTCTAAATTGCTTTTATAAGACAGACATAAGTAAATAGTTGCTGCTGTTTTCATGCTCATACTTTGAGACTATAAATTATTTAGAACAAGAGCCTCTAAACGTGTTTGAACAGAGCTTCCAGCAGAGATCACAAATGAAAACTGCTCGTGTTTTTATTATCCAATATTATTAAGATAATTACGTAAAAAGAGTAAATACAGCATGAGGCTGGAGGAAGAAACAAACCAAACCAAAGATACTTGCCTGGGTAACAAGTGGCTCCAAAAGTCTCTCCACTGTGAGAGTCCTGATTTCCAAACTTTTGGGGTCCCATTTCAGAATGATAGGTGACGTTGCAGAAGTCATACTCCCTGGAACAGATCAAATCACACATCATGAAAATTATTAATGCACTATCCACGTACTGCACAGCATTTATTTAAAGAATAAATATATATATCCACATATAAAACACTTCTCCATAACCTCACTAGTGTTCCTCTGCTCCCAAGAACTCCCAGGTGCAGCACTGCCACATCCAATGGGTGCTTAGATGTTTATATTCAGAATTCTTTTTACTCCTGTACCTCCAACACCACAGATGTGGCCTGAAGGAACCACATCCCAAGGAGGGCACAGGCAGGAGCAGGATTATCCTGAAGGACTCCATCCCACAGAGGGAACACAAACTGGAGCAGGGGAAAAGTGTGAGGAAGGAGCAGGAGTGTTATGAATTTACTACAACCCCCAAATTCCCCTGTGCTGCTCAGAGTGGGAGAGGCAAGGAACTGCAAGAGTCAGAAGTGGAATAAAACAAATTCAACAACTCTGTTCAGATTCTTGAATCAAACTTCCCCCACAGTATTCAGCATTTCTTAATTTTCCATCAAAAAGAGAAGTACTCATTTAAAGCCAAAACGGATTCTCCAGACCACCTTAGGCTTAAAAGCTTAAACAAAGCCCAAAATGAAGACAACAGCAAACTGCTGTCATTTTATTCCCCATTTCAGCTTTTCATGCAATTTTCTAGACAGTTGACTTCGTTTTGGAAATTCCAGATACAGAGAAGTTTGGCTGTCAGGTTGTGAGAGACATCCAATGCACCTCATTGAGCTGGAAAGTGATTTAAGCATCTGGTGACAAGCAAAGCCACATGTAAACTAACTTTACATGGGTCCAGCAAACCCAAGAAGACAAAAAAATCTAATGAAAAGAAATGTCCATTTTAAATAATTCTATTATTTCCCTTTATTTCAAAATTAAAATGAAAAATTAGATATCACATATACCATGAGAACAATTAACAAGTAAAGAAAAAGCAGTAATATCATACTGGACATTGAGTGAGATTCAAGTCAAGCCCCTCTGTATAGAATATCCCAAAAGTTTTAAACTGTTTTCCCCAGAAAACAATTTTAGTATTTTTAACTTAGCAACTTCACTATTTTATCTTAGTATTTTTAACCAATAAGCTAATTTCAACAATAAAATTTACAAATAAATAAATGAATGAATCACCACCGTAATTAAGGGAAGAAAATCAAAAGAAATTCAGCTATTGCTCCTGGAATCACAATCCACTCCATGAAGCACAATTCAGCAAGGTACTTACTCAGGATTTAGCAGCATTATCCAGTATATACAAAATAAATTCTACTGCTCTACCCAGGAGAATGCCTTGAGTAATCACTATCAATCAATATAAACAGGCTGGTGAGCCCCTGCAAAATTCATTCACGGGCTGCAAAAGATTCTCACTTGGTTAAAAGACTCACTCCAAAAGAGAGGCATATCTGAACTCCCTAATCAATGAGTTTATAAATCACATATAAAACCACCATTAGCCTCCCCTCACTGGCAAACATTTGGTAACAGAATTATCAGATAATATCTAGCGAGTGCTAAAATCACTATTATTCTGTTTTCACTCTTCCACAAAAAGCCCATTAGGTTTCATGTTTTACAGTGCTGAAAACACCCAGGCGTGATTAAAGAAAAGTGGGAGACAGTTTCTGCTTGCTGTAAACATGGTTGATGTGGGAGCCATCATCTTTCCAACAGACAATGTTTAATTATCTTTCAGAGCCTGTTTCTTTTTTATATGAAGTTGGTTGCCACTCCAGTCGGCCTCTGGAATTCAAAAAAATAAGTCTGAAGTAGACAATTATTCTAATTGGTTAATTATGAGTTATGATAATTTCAAATGTGTCACAGAGCCTTTCTTTTTACTAAGCACACTTTTCCTCACTAACTATTAACGTGAGTACTCAGACACTTGTCATAATTCAAAAATAAATTCAAAGCTGTACAATAGTCCAGAGCCTAAAAAAGCAAATTAATTTCAGTCATGCAGGTGACACTAAAAATAACCTGGATGATCAGTTGGTACAGTCAGATTATGGCCTCAGGTTCAACCTTTACTAAAAAATAAAACAAATATCCTTCAGAACTTAATATAAAAGGTTGAGCATGGCTTTCAAATTTAAAAATGGCACATGCAAGAAAGAATTTTATTAAAAACTCATGACAGTTTCTCATTCGCAGTCAAATCTACACCACAACAGCAAATAAGTTAAAAAAAAAAGTCAAATTAATGTATTTTTCTCAACATTCCTTCAGCTGCTGTCACAACAGCAATTTTAAATGACAAGACTAGAAAGAAGTTACCTGCCCAAGTGTTTCTGTAAGAATAGATGGAATATTTCTTCCTTGCAATTTCTACACTGAACTTCCTACACAAAGCAGGCGAGCAGGGACTGCTCAGTTGGATAAAGGACAGCACACTAAGAGTATTTCATGACCAAATATTCCCCAAAAGTAGCTTTAAGTACTCCACTGAAAGGAAATATAAGTTAACAGTGCTGTAATAACACTGCCATGGAACTATACAGACATTGCAGTCCTAATCCTGAAACCAGCTCCAGACTTTTTTCAAGAATATATTTTAGGAATTCTATTGCCTGACTGTGTTTCTTCTTCCTTGAGCATGTGCCAAAATGCCTCTTGTTCTAAGCTTTTAGCTTTTCCTAAACACAGCAATACAGAAATGTCTCTATCCAGCTCAGTCATGTTCACTGGGAGCATTTGTTTAGCCAGTCTGTCTTCAAAGCCTATTTGTTAAGAAAATAAGTATTTACTTGAGTAAATATTAACAAGTGTTTACTTGAACAAGTGAAGTCAAAACCTCCTATCAGAATTCTCCATTACATAACAGTCCCCAAAAATCTAGCCCCACATCACCCTTACCACCAGCCTCCTCACACAGCATAATTTCACTTTTTGGAACATTCCCACAAACCCAGAATGTTCTGGATGTGGAACTGTTTGTCTGTCACACCACAACTCCCTGTTTTCCTCCACCACAGATCCACTTTTTATGTGACTTACTCAGAGGAGCTTTCTGAGGCTCAGAGCTGCTCAGGAGTGACACTGCAGCTCATTTCTGTGCTGTAACCTCAATGGAAGAGTAAAAACATTTAAAATCTACATAAGCCAAGGCAATGTTTGCTGAAGCAAAGTGGTGATTTTTTAGAAATGCAAACATTGCCAGTCTCGAGCAGGCCTCCAGCTGTTAGTCCAGCTCACATCTGCAATGCAGACACCAAAGACAGATGGTGAACATTTCATCCTGAATAAAAAGTGAAAACCCTTTCTACCTGACTCCTAGCAAAGCTGTAGGATTAATCAGCTGGCAAGAGGAGATTGGCAATGCTGGCAGCACAAGTCTGAACTTCCAACACTCTATTTGCTGCTGGAAGGCAAAAAATGATTTTCATTAGTGAAAGAAAGATGTCCAGCAAGGTAAAAAATCAGTAAGGTGAGAGGAGTCAGAAGGCAAAATAGAAATAATTTAGCCCATCTTTCCAAATAGTAAATTTAAAATACCGAGTGTTTAATAATCAAATTTTAATACCTAATGCCTAAGGCATTCATATGGACTAGTGAAGAAAATGTGCTTTACAACTGATTCTCCCCCATCAGTCACCAGCCCAAACTGCAGTCCCTGTGTCCAGATTAATGGGGCATTTCCACACATGCCATAAACCCAGCTGAGCTCCCAGCTCAGCTCTTCCTGCATGATTCCACCCTTTTCCCCGGGTAGCAGGGCTGGGAATTCCACCAGGAGCAGAACCTGGCTGAACACTCACTAACCCTACAGAAGGAAAACAAGAGCTCATCTCCTTTTGAAGCCACACTCATGGCAGCACAGGCAGCAACCCAAGCTGTGAGAAGAGCAGCAGATGTGGAGGCCAGGGCAGCCTCTCCAGACACAAACTGGTTGAAGATGAGTTAAAAACTGAACAGCACAGTCTGTGCTTCCTTGGTTGGCGTCTGAAGATTGAGAGCCACGTCAAAACAAACACCTCTCTGCACGGAGACAGACTTCTGTGAGGAATACGGAATCCCTTCCAGCAGGATACACAGTCTCTTGAGACAGACACAGAGGGAAAAAAAGAAAATCTGACTGATTTCACAGACATTTGCTTCGCTGGGAGATGCAAATCTAAACACATGAATGGTTACACCCTTGAGTCTGCCTGCAGAGCATTTAGAGATGCACGAGCAGGCTCTGGATTAGCTCAGGTACAAGGGAGGCTGGAGCACAGGACAAAGCAGCTCAGACACCTGAAATCCCACCAACACTCCCAGCCCTGGAGAGCCCACCCCTGGCTGACCTGCCTGGCACAGGGCTGCAGTGAGATATAGATATATAAATATATAAACCTGGTGGTATGTATAGCCAAGATTGTGCCCCCTCACATTTATCTGCAGTATTGAGCAATGCAGCTGCACCTCTGCTCTGACCTGAGCAGCACAAAGTGTAGCTGCAAGAGCTCTGATCCTCAAGGGAGCCTGGTTTCCAGCACAATTCCCAACCCATTTGCCCGTTCTCTGTCTCTGCTCACACAAGAATACAAATAGAGACAGAAGGACAGCAAGCAGGAGTGAATAACAATTGGAAGGAAAGGAAATCAAGGGGAAACGCTGAGAGGACAGAGACTTGCAATGAGGAGTAAAAGTGCAGTGGGGAAGGGAATAGAGAACATGCCTTTCTGCAGATAAAAGCTCTTATCATCAGTCAATGACAGCCCAGCACAGCCTCCAGCAGATCTGGCTGAAACAATCAAGAGTTCAAACGGGCATTTCCCATCACCTTGCTTAAAATAATGGAGAAAGGAGAGAGGAAAAAGGTAATAAACAGAGCAGGAGGGTTTGGAGAAGAATAAGGAACACCCATCTCCAAACTTAATAACTTCTTGACATACTCGTTTATTTTGTTTCATGAATGGGACTCTTCTCACTTCTTTCCTACAATTTAGGCACGGAAGAAACAAGCCAAACTAGACCTTCAGGCCCCACTCCCAAGCTTAACCACACAGAGAATTTTTAATTTGAGCTGTCCTAAGCTCTCAGCTTCCTTTAGGATTCACAGCCCTCTCACCTTCCACTAACCCTCCACCTCCTCGGTGGGGTGAGATTCTGCTTGGGCCTCATCAAAACCAAGTTGTTAAATGGAAGCAGCCCACGATGCAAGCTGAGATTTCTAAGCAATAAAGCACCCAGGAAGGAGGGAAAAGGGCTTGACAAGGGGAGGATTACCGTGGTAACAGAGCCAGTGGGACAGAGACCATGGAGGGCCTCGACACGGAAAGTGGCAAGCTAAAAAAAGGCAAGGATGGAGTGATTCACATTTTTCAGTCACATCAACCAGCTCAGCCTTGGAGGCAGCAGCCTACACCAAGACCTGCATCAAGAGTGAGGGCAAATTGCCTTCAGAAGCCAAGGAGACCCTGAAAATCTGCCAGGGAAGGTGCAAACACCAGTGTAAGGGTCGGAGTAACAGAGAGGTTCCACCCACACCCACACGCCTGACCTGCTGCTGCCCCTGCTTCGAGCAGAAAGTGGGAATGTACCTCCAAATTCTGTGCAAAGCTTAACTACATGAGTGTCCAAATTGTTTTAATCTACTCTATGGCTTCGAAAATAATTCTGCTTTAAGGGCTCACACACCTACAGCTGCAGTTTGAGTCCCTGTTTGGGCTCTCAGCATTCAGGTGAAGTTTATTATTTATAAGGTCTTCACTCCTGCGGGATGTTATATCCATTATCCAATCCTTAAAACACCTAAATTTCTAATGGTTGGCTCTCCATGAGGAGCCTGGTGATTTAGGGAGTGCTATCCCTAGGAAGGATGAAAAATAGGATTGCTTGCACTTGTTCAATAGATATAATGAGCAGAAACACATGAAAAGTAATTTATTCCAATACGAGTAAGCAATCAAAGTGCTTGAAAGCTGCTTTAAACAGCCACACATAAAATCCCTATATTCAGATAATCCATCTTGCATTACTTATACAAGCCTGCTTTTTTTCCACTGAGTAACTTTTACAGTCAAGGTAGGGGAGGTTCCCAAATTGAAACAGAAGATTTTTAAGGAATCTGTACCACAGGGCAGCCCAGGCCTCAGCAAAAGGCTGTCCTGTCTCTTCTGTACAGCCACAGATTTTCCCACAGATCTCTCTGCATTCACACAGCTCCTCAACACCTCCTAATAAAAGTCCTCTCACAGCTCTGGACGTGATCAAAGCCCCTGAGCTCAGTGCTGCTGGCAGCCTGGTTCATGTCGGGTCATGCTGCAGGAAAACCAAATCATTTTAAATCAGATCCTACACTCTGCCTTCTCTATCCATCATATTTCCCCCCAAATGATGCAAATTTCTACACACAGCAAAGTAATACCCGTAAAAGACACATAAATTACTGTAGATATGCTGAATTTGCAGAATTTACCTTCTTTTTTAGTAATAAAACCATAAGATTCGAAACTTTTTTTTCTGCTTCTACTTAAGGCAACATTAATCATACACCTTGCAGTAAAAAAAAAAAAATCCAAACAAACATTTATGCATTTCTTCTGTTTCACTTGTTATTTTTCTCCATTGTATGAACCTGGCATTAGTAATACCAGCTCACATTTTGCAAAGGCAGAGAAGTATGAAGAACCTTTGGTTTAAATTAACACATTTGCTCCCCTTACAGCACAGAATTAGTATCTCAAGTTCCAACAGCTCTTCAAAAAGAGTCCTTGAACTTAATCCTCACCATGACTATGCAAGCTTCTGCTTCTGTGTGTAGGGGGTCATCCTTTCACTGAAAGAATCCTATTTACAATTCCTCATCCTTGGAAGCTACAATTAACCTTACCTCTGTATTACCCTGCAGCTGCTCTTCATTCCTCTGAGGGAGAACTATTTATTCCAGGCAGATCAACCACTGCTGCCTCCAAATGAAACAATTGACAGATTCTCCCACAGAGAGTCAAAGCTTTAGGGGGTTTGGAGATTTTTTTTTTAGTTTGGTTGGCTTTTCCAGGAGCCTGTTTCCCTGCTGGTTTCACTAGAATGGCAATGCTGTAGTAGCATCTCTACACTCATTTCCCCTTTCACTAAGCTTTAAATTATCCAGTTATTCATTATTTTAATTAAGGGACTTTTGCTGTTATTCCTACAGGTCCAACACTGTTTTCCTGCACCGAACAGAATCTTTTAGTTCTGTGAGCTACAGACACAACCAGCCCAAAGGTTGGATGAGAAGAATCTGGAATTTCACTGGATGAGAGGAGTCTCCCCTTGCCCTTGGAAAGTCCACAAGCCTCCACACCATGGAGAAGGAGCTGTGCCATTTTCCAGCTCCATAATTAACACATTAAATAGGATTGGTTTCAAACAACGCCCAGTGGAAGCACAGCTGACATTTTCCTCAGCAATTAATATCCAGGGTCATTAACCACCTCTCTGAACATCCCCATCAACTTCCAGATGTTGTCCTGTAGCTGCATTTGTCCAGCTGCTCATCAGCTGCCTCTGAGAAATGCCTAAAAATATCAGAGAAATTTATCATCTAACCGGGTGTTCATTAAATCTGCCCTTCCTTTAAATATTTTACAGAAAGTTGCTCTATCCTTAGAAAAACCTGTTCAGAATAGGCCTCGTTCTGAGATGAGCCATGGGTACCACTCCATAATTATTTACCACTAATGCAAAAAAAAAAGACAAAGTAAAAACCTGCAAAGATAGAACTAAATGTAAAGAGTAAGAACTGAACTGCTAAATTCTGCTCGGTCACTTGTTACTGAAAACTCTCCTGATGTCATTCTCGTGCTGATGGATGTTTTAAATAAAGCACAATGCATAGATTGCCATCCATGATGATATCCACAAAGTTTTATCTTCCCCAGCTGTGTGCTCACAGGATTTGCTGTGGTTCTGTCAGCTGGGAAAAACTGAAATACAATGCGGGATAAGAACTGCATCACCGTTATATTCAAGACTGGATTAATTTAATTAAAGGTAATAAAGCTCTGTGATTCCTATTCAGAAAACCCCTTTATTCAAAAGGAAGGGAGGCAGACAATCAGGGAACATGTACAATTTCTAATGTAAAAGATGGCATCTAAACCTTTAAAGAATGTAGCTTTAAAAAAAAAAGAAAAAGTAGCTGTTTCTCCCAAAATTTACACACAACTTTGGAAAAATGTCATGTAAAGAGAGGGAAAGATAAGGCTTCTAACACCTGACCTCTCTCTTTAATGCACTATACATTTGGATTAATCTAGATTTTTTCTTATTTTTCCTGAGTATGCAGAGTACTGAGGGCAATCCAGAAAAGAAGCAGAATTATCTCAGAGCAAGGCTGACAATTGAACATTAACCTCTTACAAAACAATGGGAAAAGCAGACACTTGATTATGTAACGAAGTATTACATGGAAGGGTAACAAAATTAAACTTGGTATTTAATTTAAGATTTACAGAATTTTATTTAAGAGAACTTTAGAAATCATAAAAACAAAAAATAACCAATTACTGTAACAGGCTCCCCAGTCCAGGCCAACTGATTGAAAGCTGAAATTAAACAGGTTCTTCATAGAAATAAACAACTTATAAAAGATTTTTAAATAGGGAAAAAATTTGTGTGAGGAGCAGGGACCTGAGATGGATTTTTCATCCCTGCTTATTTTAAATTCAGAACTTTACTGTCTCTCAGATAAGGATTACTTTAAACAGAACTGACTTCATTAGAAGATACAGTGCATGAGAGGTGATTGCATTAATCACCTCTTCCTTCCTGCAGGATACTGTCAACAAAAAATTTAAAAAAAAAAGGAAAATGATGGGATCTGGCTTCATTTCAAGAAGTCCTGTACAGCCATGCAAACACACTGAAGGTCATTCTGCAGTCCCCAAAAAACAACCAGGTTTCCAGAAAAGCCAATTCATGAGCTCCAGCAAGAGCTAAACTGCTTTTATCCAGCTGAATTCCAGACCCCTTGAACTCCAGCAGTGAACACCACACACTCTCCAGCACTACCTTCCATTAAGATAAGGAGCACAGAGATTTAAGAGTTCCCACTAATTATCAAAGTGCTGGAATGGGTCAGACAGGTCAGTGACATCAGGAGATTTATGCTCCATGGCAACACAATTCATAGAGCTGGAAAAGCACTGGCACTGCCTGGTACAATCCACTATTTGTGTAAAACTACCCATAAAACACAGAGAACTGTTTGATCATAGAATGGACATGTTGGAGGTGGCTTGTTTTAAGCTAAATTTCTTCAGATAAAGGGATTACTTAAAGAGCTGCAGATGATATAATCACAGAACCACAGGATGGTTTTGGTTGGAAGGGACCTTAAAGTTCATTTTGTCCCACCCACACCACTTCCACTAGCCCAGGTTGCTCCAAGCCCCATCCAACCTGGCCTTGAACACCTTTCCAGACAGAAAAATCACAATATGGTAGCAGCTGATATTTCCATTACACACACACAGCAGTAGCATAAAAACTCACAATCACCGTCATTAATTTCCTAACCATACCAATATCTGAAAGTTTCCTCCTTTATGTCTTATGATGAACAAAGCCAGTTTTTGAGACAGTAAATTTCTTTGATTTGGCTCCCATCCCTGTCTTTAATAGCTCCAGTGGATGCTGCCAGCCCTCACAACGATGCATGAATGTTTCCTGGCCTTTAGTGGGCTATTTGCAGCAGAATAAAAGAAAACGAAGCAAATAATTCAATAGTGACAAGTGTCACCACAGCTTCTCTTCATTGCACAGGCATGGAAAGTATCCAGAATCAGCATTTGGCCCTGATCAAGGGATGCTCAGCCTTTAAGCCCGAGTTCTTTTTTGTTTTTTCCCTGTCTCCCAACACACAGTCAATAGGTGATTCTGCTGCCCTCACTAATCCATGGCATCCCATCACTCCTTCTGCTGCCACGTACAGAGCACTCTGAGCTGATCCCCCGTGGCTGTTCTGTTGTTGTTCACTTGGTTTTAACCACATGTTTACATCCCCCTCCTTAAATTCCCTGTTTGTCCTGGCTAATTCCACCGTGCCATGCTATTTCTTCAAAAATAATTCTTATCACTGTGGCTCCAGCTTTCCCCTGTCTGAGAGCAGACTGACAGGGCTGCTTCTCATCTACTCTCTTCTATTAATTTATTATTCTATTAATGCTCCAGTTTGCAAC
Organism: Drymodes brunneopygia; assembly: GCA_013400955.1. NCBI lineage: Eukaryota > Metazoa > Chordata > Aves > Passeriformes > Petroicidae > Drymodes > Drymodes brunneopygia. The sequence continues at coordinate 94,895 of VZTZ01002409.1, forward strand.
AGGAAATCTAATTTATTATCATCAGCCCTTTTTTTTTTTTATTTCTGTGTAGTACTCATAGCTAAACATGTTTTTTTCCCCACCTACTCCATGAAGGAATCAATCATCCCAAGGACAAGGGAAGGTTTTTTTTACCTGAGATGTAATTGTGTTGTCCTCTTAGCTTTAATTTGCAGTCCAAGCCAACCTGACCTGCAACACCTTCAGAACATAAATACCCTTTCAATAATGTGGTGCTTTACAAAGGCCCAGCATCGTATTTTATAAAATAATTCTGGCCTCAGATTCGTGTTAATCAACATGTGAAATAGGGAGGGGGAAAAAAAAACAACAAAGAAATAAAACCAAAACCAAACCAAACCAAAAAATCAACCAGAAAAACAAAAAACAAAACAAACAAAGCAAAACAAAACCAAAACCAGAAACTTTTAAAAACCAAAACAACCAAAAAAAAACCCAACCAAAAAAGCAAAACCCAAGAAAAAAAACTTACTGGGAAACCAAATTTGGAGTTTTTTAGTTTTCATCAGTCAACTGTCGTACACGGAGATGTGTAACCTCTACCAGCTGGAACGTCTGTGGTCACTGCTCTAGAAATGTTCAGAATTTGGTGGTTTTTTTTTTAAATTTAGCCACTGATATTTATGGCACCACCACAAGTGAAGACAAGACAGTTCAATAAATCAGTGTCCAGTCTAGACTAAATCTGCAACTGGTAACTGAGAGAATTTTTCAGATTCATCACTGGGACTTTACCTGGGCCCTGCGTCAACCCCTACTTTGAGCCACACCCACTCGTAGCTTTTCTTTCAATCAAGTGAACCAAAACCACTACAAAGGCTTTGAATTAGTAAAACCAGATTTTATTAGAACACAGCTTGGCCATTGCAATAAAGAAAATTCAGGAAGAGAGAACAAAATGAAAGGGATTTATGAACAAATGTATCTCCTTCCAACTGTGGCCACCCAGGGTTGAGCTCTTCCTCTGGCTTTGCTCTCAGTTCTAGCACTTTGAGGAGGTTTTTTTGGGTAGCACCATATTTTTGACAGCCTGAAAAATTCCATTTCCACCCCTGTTATATCACATGGGCAGGATACCTATTTGGATGTTTATTCATTACTTTTCAAAAGGCATCAGATTTCTGGGAATGGCACAGGTTCCATTCTCACTTTGGTATCTCAAGCTGCCTCCCTGATCCACCATGCACCAAGAATTCAAACTACAGGTAGTCCAAAATTTATTATTTTACTTTACTTTCTTGTCCTTTCCCTCTCCTCTGATGTTTCCATGAAACCAAGTTATTGACAATAAATTAACTGATCTCAGGACTGAATACATTACTGAAATGCAAAATGCCAGCCCACAGAATTTGATCATTTACCTGTCCCTCCCTTCTTTCCTTCCAAACAAACAAGAACCAGACAGCAGGACTGCTCTGAGGTTCTTATAATGGCAGTGAAAAAGAGAGATTAAATTTAACTTTGATTAGATGCAAAGTGATAAAAACCAGGAAGGGCCAGGATCCTGCCTGCATTCATAACGATGGACTCTGAATTGGTTAATAAAACCCAGCAATGCAATCTGTGAATTATAATAGCTTTCTGTAAATGCCAGCTTTACACAGAGCAGCAACAAAAATCAAGTGAGGAATTATTCTAAAAAGGAACAGGAACATACCAGAAAACACCATTATGCCATTATAAATCCATATCATTAATATAATTTAGCCATCACTTCCCTCCAAAGAATATTGCAGAAAACAGGAATACAGTGGCAACAAGGGCACTCAAGGACCTCAAGGAAAAACTACAGAGATTAAAAAGTCTTCACAGTGCAGAACAAAAGAAAACCTAAAATCATAGAAACATAGAATATCTGAGCTGGAAGGCACCCATAAGGATTACCAAAACCCAACTGCTGCCCTAGCACAGGTGAATCTCAACAATCCCACCCTGTGCATCCCTGAGAGCATTTCCAAACATTCCTGGAGCTCTGGTAGCCTTGGGCTGTGTCCATTCCCTGGGGAGCCTGGGCAGTGCCCAGCACCCTCTGGGGGAAGAACCTTTTCCTAAAAAAAACCTTCTAATAATAATAATAATAATAACAACCTGCAGTGTCAGGGATAAAATAAAACAACCTCTTGCTTTTTGTCTTTCCCAATGGGAAAAAAAATTAACAAAACCCTTTTGGTGTTATCTGGGAAGGTTTGGGAACTCCCTGTCATGGTGTACTACAGATGTGAGAAGTTTACATCAGCTCTAAAGTAACTCAATGCATTCATGAAAGGGAACAGAAAGGGAAAAACCCACAAAACAGACAAAAAACCCCTGACAGACTGCCCTGAAGCTGCTGAGCTCGAGGCTGCCCGAGGCTCAGAGAGAAGTCCAGGAGAGCTATCAGGGAGTGCTTTCCCACACTTTTACTCAGAAGCATCAACCACTTCATCCCCTCATTAAATGGAGTGTAAAACTGTTGGCACCCCAGCCTGCTGCCTCCTCTGGTACCAAGAGCAAGACAAATCACTCAGAGAGAATCTCCAGCAGAGGAGGAAACCCCCAGGGTAGGAAAGATTGGGCCAGCTCTTAGGAGTGAGATAAATCTACTCCTTTTCCTCTTCCTGTGTGACAAAGCCAGCAGGGCTCGTGGTGCCAGGCTGTTAGAGCAGGAAGGGCTCTGCCCTGCCAGGGAGGATCAGGAACCAAGGATTGGAGGGGAAACACAGAGGTGACAGCTCCAATTTGCCTTTCAAGCATCAGCAGCTTCATTTGCTAAAAGAGGAGCACAGAGGAAGCATTCAGCTTAGCAGAGGCACTCATGAAAATTACTCGGTATCACAGAGCCACAGTGTTCCTGGAAGTGAGGAGTCACTGCTGAGAAGGGCAGGAAAAAACTCAAGGGTTGAGCTGGTGGTGACACTTTCTTCTCCAGTGTCTACAAGGCAGTGACACAGTGGTGCTGTCACCAATGTTCTCACACCCTGACAAGAGGGAGCTTCAGACAGCTCTCCATGGGCTGTTGGTGCCAAAAGGGATAGAAAACACATCAGAGAGAACAGATTATACACATTATATACCATCTACTGATCAGGCAAAAAGAGGAGCCTTTTTTTTTGTCTTCCAACACAGAACCAATAAGGCTGGAAAAGACCTCCAAGATCATCATTCACCATTCCCACAAAACCATATTAAGCACCACAAATACTCATTTTCTGAACACCCCCAGGGCAGCCCCTTCCAATGCTTGACAACCCTTTCAGTGAAGAATTTTTTCCTAATATCCAACCTGAACCTCCCTTGGTGCAACTTGACGCCATTTCCCATTCTCTCCTTCACTTCCCTTGTGCCTCCTGACAGCAAAGAAATACAAAAACCAGGTTGATCAGCTCCTTACTATCATTTTAGTGTCACAGGAAAATAAAAAGTCACATTAAATCAAATATTCCCAGTTTTTTCTGCACCTCTTCCCTTCCCTAGCCCCTCAATAGTTCATGCATTCCCGAAAGCAGCAATACACATTAAATCCTCTACACTACTTTTAATCCATGATGATCTTGCACAATTACTTAATTGTAAGATAGCAGCTAATGAGGAAATTCAAAAGAAAGTGAACTCATTTCAAGAAATAGGATTCTATTTAACAGCACTTAATTACTTCCTCAGATCACAGAAAGGAAATCAAACATTCCTACCAGCAATTAGTTTTTTTTAATATAATCAGAGCAAACTCCACTGAAACCAGATATTAATAAGAAAAGACTTGCCTTTGGAAACTCAAATTTAATTCCAAACATACAAAATACACTATAATCAAAAACGTATCAATAAACTACAACTGTTCTATTTCTACCATCACAAAAAACCCATTCCTAAACTCTCACAGTGGGCAAAAAATTAATTATGTATGTGGTCATCGTATGGAAACCCCAGGTACTGAACTTCCATTACTTTGAAATTCCTTGTTAGACACAAATTTGGGAACATCACCACAGGGTTGGCCTCATAAGGAAACTTTTGAGCAAGGATTGGTAATAACTGATAAAATTTTGGCTAGTTCTACATAATTCCACCAATTTATTGCAAGTAAGGAAAGTAAATTAAAAGAATAACCTAAGATAAATCTTAGCTATGCAAGTCTTGCAACAAAATGTTTCACAACAATGAGCACGTTTAATCAAATCCATAAATGAATCTAACCTAATAACATAATGCCAAACCCAAGGCATGTCATACAGTTTATTTCTGAATCAGACAAAATGCTAATCCCAGAATTTCACTGTTATCTTGCCTACCTCTACATGGCAACATTTGTTTACACAAACACAGGCCTGAAATCTACAACTGAACAGGGTAATTGAAGGTAGCATTTGCTAAAAATTACAATATGGGAAATCAGATTTAGGGGTCAGAGGCTTTTGCCAGGAACATCACAGCAATACGTGTGTGCATTATTTTAAACTAAGACAACTCAGCTTATTGTTTCTCCTACAAAAATATTAATAAAAAGTACAATTCATAAAGGCCTTAACCTTTTATTTCTATTGCCACTGAAATCTCACGCTTAAAGCCTACATTCAAGTAGCCCAAATAATGCCATTATTGTAAATATTTCCCTTTATCAGACATGCTGACAGCATTTATTTGGCATCATTTATGCTTTGCTCTCATTTGTACTCGTGCCAGGACAAAGGCAGCACTGCCTCTGAGAATGGGGTGACCTGAAGGGAGCAGAGTTCCAGCATTCATCTTCACTTGTGTCACCTTCTGCATTTCCTACACAATTCCCTTCAGATGGGGAGCCACAATCTCATCTCTTCCCATCAGTATTTTTGATGCTCTGTGTTTCCTCTCAAAACACAATACTCATGCCTGAGAAGAAAGCGTGAAATCAGAAGAGATTATTTTGTGGAATTAGTTTTGATCCTGCCATCAGTGAGACAAGTGCGTAAGAGGAGGGGAAAAATGATAATTTCTTAAATGTCCTTGATACAATCAGTGTTCTAATCACCACTGCTGTTTCTCACTCTTATTCAGAGTTATCTCTCCATCATCCACCACTCCATTCTCTCAGAATGCCTTAAGATAATATTTCATTTTTCCAGCCAGACACAAAGGAATGAAGAGCAGCTCAGTTATCCTGGGCAGATAAAAGCCATACCCAGTGTGGACCCAGTCACCTCGAGTTCCATTAAAATAAACTTAATTAATTTAAATGTAACATTTGCAGGAGCAGCTTTGTGCACAGTTGACCTTGCTCCCTGCAACAATCATCTGCAACCATCCTGAATCACATAAATTGTCTCCTTTGTCACTTCACTGCTCTGTGGCTGTGATTTTTCCTTTTCATATCCTGTCCTTATCTGCTGCAAAACTACAAACACATCTCATAAATTACCCTGTCTCAACGGTGTAATTTTGTACTGTTGTTGTAAACTGCAGCTTAAAATAACAGCTGAAAAGGTATGGAAATCCAGAGTTATGTACTAAATATTTAATTCGCCTTCTTGGGAGATAATTTAAATTTAAATATATTTATATGGCTGAAAAATTGCTGTTGATTTAGGAATTATTCAATTTTTTGCCTTGTTCTTACTCTCCCCAAATGCAAAACAAACAAATAAAAATGTACGTGTACATTTCAGTGAAGTAGGAAATTTAAGTTGTTCCTGCTAGGTGAAAGGAATAGAAAAGCACTTATAATCCTTCCTGAAATTAAAAAGAACCATTTGACAAGTTACTCTCAATTTCCACATCCAGCACAGAAGAACATAATATATGGATAAATTATACTAGGAACACAAAAGAATAGAAACTAAGTTTTTAACATAGGAGACAACTCAACATTTTTGTGCCTTTCATTGTGAAACAAGAAGGAGCCCTAACTCGCTTATCAGCAGTTATACACCCTCCTTCTCTAAAGTGACAATTGCTGAAGTGTTGAAATAAAAAATTGCACATAACTGCTTTGAAATCATGTATTTATACATAAAAATTTTTTTTTCATGCATAATTCTGCATTTTGCATTCAAAATCAGAAATTCCCTATGACTGCCGGACGAGGAAATTTCAAAGTCATTTCAGTTCTGCTTCAGAGTCTGTTTCAATTCAAAGCTTTGGGATGTTCCAGGCAATACCTGCCATTCCCACTGCCCACTCCCTACAGGATTTCCAGCCAGGACTGAGAGTGTCCATTCCAATCCCATTTCCAATCCCACCTCCCAGGAATCCCTCAGAGTTTCCAACCCACAAAATCCAGGCTGAAATGGGATTTGGCCCAGGTTTTTTTTAATAAACCTCACACACAACCCAACACTGCTGCAGCATCCAGCCTGGATCCCCAAAATCTGAATCATGGCTCCTGCTTACAAGAACCTGCTGAGTTTTTCATGCATTTGCCTGCAAGTTACCATTTCCTATTATGCAACATTAGGCATGAGTGGTTAATTAGATTTTCCCATATGCCAGCGCATACGTAAATTCCAATTATTAGCAGTGTTAGCTTACACAAATTACCTTTAAATCCAATATTTGCATATCTTCTGGTCTGCACAGCATCCTCCAGAAAACAGCATTTATGTTTTGGAAGATTTTATTAGTTCTTTGAAGAGATCTGAGTTTTCCTGATATTTAACCAAGTATTTAAATTGTCATTTGCGTCACCAAGGTCTCCTTTGCTTCAGGTGAAACGCTACAGAATCTGAACCAGGTTCACATGGAGCAACTGAAGGGCACAATAATTCTGTTTCAAATGTAACATTATTCCAGCTCAGAGCACCACTAAAACTCATGAACCTGAGAGTGCTGGATGGAACTCCCAGATAAGGCTGAATGGCACTTTCAATTTCATTAAAACAAAACAAAAAGGCAGAGCATTCTCCAGCTCAAATCACCAAAATCTCCATTTACTGAACTCTTATTCTTCCCTCCTTTATCAGGAAAATAAGGAACTGCATTTGATTAATGACTCCACCACCAGACACAGAACACACATTTGCCTTCATACCTGTGCCACACTTTGAATTTTTAAGCAGCTACTTTTCCTATAAGCTGGGCAGAAACTCCACAGGTAATAAAGTTAGCTCATACACTATAAAAATCGTCAAAACTAGGTTATAAGCAAAATACAGAGCCAGGTTCTCGAATGAACATTTACTTTGGAAGGTACAATGGGAAGGGAAAAGTAGTTAAAATAATGCCAGCAACTCTCAAAAAGCTAAACAAAAAGCAAAGTTCCCATTGACAGCCACGTGGGGGAGAAAAAAAAAAAGGCTAAATTTCATAAAATAATAAGCAGAACAAATCAAGGTAAAGTATATATATCTCACTTAGCATACTGGTATTACAAAGCATTTCAGCTTTGCTTCATGCTGTGTTAACTCCCACAGAAACTTCCAAGTTATTTTCTTGTACTGCAGGAAACTGCATTAATTTTTCCCTTTTTATTATTTTTTTCTGGGTTTTTCTTTTGGTTTGGGTTGAGTTGGTTTTTTTTTGGTTGGTTGGTTTGGGATTTTTTTGTTTTGGTTTGGGTTTTTTTTTGCAGGGGTGTGTTTATGGGGTTTTTTTGTTTTTGTTGTTGATTTAGGTGGTTTTGGGGGGTTAGTTTGGGGGTTTTTTTGGGTTTTCCTAGTTTGTTGTGTGATTTTGTTTGTTTTGATTTGAGTTTTGTTGTTGCTCTTCTTGTTCTTTGCCATCTAAGGAAGCCTAAGGCTTGGATATCAAGAAGACATCTGAGGATGGTTTTGGCTAGAAAGAGTTTCAACATCTGCCATGGATACACAGATTTCCTCATGCCAGAAAGGGAGAATGGCATTCCCTCTGCACCACAAAGGAAGCAATCAGCTGAAAAAAGGACCACACAGAGGACAACCTTGTACCCAAGGAAACACAACAGCAAAGTGTCTCATTTTTCACACCAGAGTACACAAGCAGCTACAAATTCTAAAGGAAGTCTGCTAACAGGGCTACTTTCCACTAAAAGAGAAAGGATCTGATTTTACAAGCCCAATATTATGTTTTCATTCATAAAATCTGGGAACAGGGCCAGACCTGACTGCATACATTCCATCTGACCTTTCAGGAACGTTTATTTCAGTGCAGAAACCTCCACACTAATACCTAACTTTGAATTACATCACTAATGCCAGTCACAGATCCCACCTCCCAGGGAAGCTGGAGTTATTTATAAAATCCTTCTGGGATCATAACCCGTGAAGTATCCCTCCCACAGATGACACCAGGGAGCCTGGCTGTACAGAAAGTGACAGTTCTGCACGTCAGTGATACAAATCACTGAATTGTGCTGATTAACAGGGAATCTTGCAATAATGGCAGTGACTCCTCCAAGGAAATAGCTCCACTTTTCTATGACTCTTCAGCTCAAAGGTGCTCAAATCTTTCAGCCAAGAGGAACATTAGCTTACCCTGTTAATAAGAGGTGGCTCCAACTACAGCAAGATGAAGGCAACTCATGGATGGAAGTCATTGTAGCCAGAAAGAAAATAAACTGTGGTGATTGCAGAGTTACAACTCTCCAATGTCCATGTGAAAAGATGCACCCCAATCTGGGATCCCTCATCCCAAGCAACACCAAAAGAAGGGAGTTGCTGCCATCAGAACAATTCCTACACCTCACACTCACCTCCTCTTCTCCTCAGAGACCTTTTGAGAGCCAGCCTTACCACAGCTAATTTTTCTTCTGGGTGTGTGTTACACTGGAGTAGAAGCCACAGAATTTTGTTTCAAATCCACCCTCAGCTCTCAGTTTTTTTAAGTAACTTCAAGATGCCACCTCAGCTGTGCCATTCTCCTTCTTTGCAATAGACAAATAGTGTTCCCAGTTCACCAAAGGACAGAATAACTAAACTAACTAAAAACAGGTATACAACACCTGCAAGAAAAGAGAATATATATTGCAAGAAAATGGAATATATATTGCATTTAGAAGGAAACTTTGGGGTACTCNGGAATATATATTGCATTTAGAAGGAAATTTTGGGGTACTCAAAGTAAGAGGACTTGGTTGTTGGAGTGACTGGAACGTCATTAATTCAAAAAAATAAAGGAGGATTCTGTTATCATTACTTTTCATTATATATCAGACTTTTTAAATGCCTAAAAAATTTTATACTCGAATCACAGAATAGGTCAGGATGGAAGGGACCACAGTGGAGTCACCTGCTCCAACCTCCCTGCTCAGCCAGGGCCATCCAGAGCACAGGGCTCAGGTGTGTCCCAGTGGCTCTGGAATATCCCCAGTGAGGAGACTCCACAGCTTCTCTGGGAAATCTGTTCCAGTGCTCTCAGTAAAGAAGTTCTTCCTCATGTTCAGGTGGAACTCCCTGGGCTCAGTCCCTGCCTGTTCCTCTGGTGCCATTGCTGGGCCCTGGAGCAGAGCCTGGGCCCTGCTCTGACCCTCCCTGCACACAGGGACACACAGGGACAGCCAGGGCTGAGGGTCCCTCTCAGCTGTGTCCCTCTCCAGGCTGAGCAGCCCCAGCTCCCTCAGCCTTTCCTCATCAGGGATGCTCCAGACCCCTGACCAGTTTTGCAGCCTCTGCTGGCCCTGCTCCAGGAGCTCCCTGTCCCTCCTGTCCTGAGGAGCCCAGAGCCGGACACAGCACCCCAGATATGCCTCCCAAGGCTGAGCAGAGGGGCAGGATGCCCTCCCTGACCTGCTGGCCATGGTCCTTCAGGTCCTTCTGCACAGAGCTGCTCCAGCAGGGCCATCCCCAGGCTGTGTCTGTGCCTGGCATTGCTCTGACCCAGGTGCAGCACCCTGCACTTGGCACTGTTGAACCTCATCAGTTCCTCAATGCCGAAATTACTTGCAATAACTTAAACAATTCACACAATCTATTATCTGTTTGAGTCATGCTATCTCAGTAGATTCATTAAAAACTTTGGCAAAGTAAAATTTAAGAACTACTTACATATTACATGAATTTCAAAGACAAACCAGACTCTAATTGGATTTTTTTTTCAGACTTTTTATCATGAACCTAATGAAAAACCTGATACTGGAGTCTCATTGACACATTCTCATTCTTCAGATTATTTGAAACACCTTTAGTTTTCTTTTGAGGCTATACTGGCTGGTACTACAGTCAATCCACCACATTTAAGTTACAATGATGACCCTGAGTGCTGCAGGTTGAGATAGGATTCATCAGGAGCTTGGCAATTCAGGAGTGTGTCAGACACGAGAGGATCTCACAAGAGCACACATTTCTGTCCCCCTTCCAGACCATGATCCAGGCTCTAAACCTGCTTTATTGAAACCATCAGTAATTTTCTCTATTGCCTTCAATCAGTAAAAGATTTGAGTTCCCATTATGTAAGACTGATGATGACTTCATGGTGCTTAAAAGCACCAAAAATTCTCAAGTGTGATTTAACCCCCAGTCCTTTTGAAAGGAAGCTATTTTTTTCCAGTTCCCCACTTCCTTTAAATTATACACACACACTATTGCTTTACTAATAACCTTTTGGAGAATACTTCTAAATTTGATGTAGCAGATGACTTGTCCCAATTCTTTCTTCTCTTAGTAGCTTTCAAAAACTTTCCACAACTACTTTTTCCCATCAACGCAGCATTTCAAAGACATTTTTCTTTCTGCTGACAGTTTCTGATGATCATAATTGCGTTTTTGCTGGTTTGTTTTTAAGTCTCTTTTTCACTGAGCCCAGTGTTTGGAAATAAAATTAATTCTGTACATATCAAAAAGACAAATAAATGGGAGGGCGAATTTGGATTCCTTTTGGGTCCCTTTATAATATCAAGTGTGACAGACTTAGCAGAACTGAACTTTACTTTTAGTCAGAAATAAAACCAGTGACCACAAAGCCAACATCCAATGTGGCCTGTTTATTCTCTGTAGCCAAATTTTCCTGTTTCCTTTTATACCACAAACTCTGAAGTGCAGTGTCAATTTGTGAGCAGAATCCCTAAAGCCAGAAGGGATGGGACAGTGCTGAGTGACCCAGGATGTGATGATTATTCTGAGTACTTCCACTCAAAGGTTGACTGTTATTTTTTAAACTTTCTGTGTAATCTCTTCTGTTATTTAAATGCCTCATTGCATACACAACAAAAACCCAGCAGAAAAAAAAAGAATTTCCATAGCAACTATTTCAAGGAACACAGTTCAGTCATTTGTACCATAAAATTTTATGGACTTTGACCAAAGCTTTTCTTTATCTCTCTTTTTCTTTTTTTTTTTAATCTGGCTTTATCTGTGTTCAAGTGGAAATATTAATATTGGGCATGAAGAATTTCATAGGAACTTATTAAAACTAAACTTCAGCAGATGAATGATCCCTAGAGGAACTGTGATTCTAAAGACATTACAAGCAAGGATTTGCTTCAACATATGAAACATCTACAGTGACATCATGTAAAAATAGAATTTATACAGATCTTTACATTGAAAAATAATTTTCTACAGCAAAAAGATACAGAAGTAAAGAATAATTGAGTGCAATGGGGTTTTTTAATTTTCCATTTAGACTTTTTTTTTGAGGTTTGGAGTAGATTAATTTTGTAAAATCTTTGGGGATTTGCACACTTTGCTCTCTCATGACAAGATATTACTATGAGTGTACTGTGTAGAGCATAATCATTCTTTTGGATGAACAAGTACAAACTATCCGCTCCAAACACCTCAGAACAGATTTGGATTCTGCTGTGCAAAACTCTGGAATAATTTTAATCTCAGAATATGGGTTACTTATAACACCGAAGT
>VZTZ01002409.1:106706-146020 GCA_013400955.1 Drymodes brunneopygia
TATTTACTTAAAATACACCTTGCTCTATTCTTGCCTATTGCAAAATATATTAATATTGGTTTTCTTGACAGGGAAAAGGGGGATAGCTCTTATCAGGAGAAAATTCCTATCCAGCAGTGCAAAATCTCATCACCTCTTCCTACTAGGGAACTTTCTTGATTTAGGAACAAAAGCACATTCCAAAAATAATTTCACTCACCCAAGAAAACTCAAGCTAAATTGGTAAACCAGACTGGGGATCAGAACCAGAAGAATGCAGACACTTCACAAGCCATTTTTTGTTTGCCTGTTTTTCCATGACCCACTTCTCCTTCTGCTGAAGCCACCAGATTCATGTCAAAAACTGAATTATTCCTGGGTAAAGTCATTCTGTCTTGCAATACTGAACTTCGCTGAAGGAACATACAGTAGAGTATTCATTTATCAGTATTTATCCAGTATTTATCAGTATTTTAATCTGTTATCAACAGAGCTTCAAATTAGCCTCACTCAGAGCAGAATACCATGTGAAAAAGTGGTTGGAAACAGAAGAGACACTATCTTGAGCCAACTTTCTTATCATTCTGTAGGATTTCAGATGTGAAATCTGAAAAACTACTAATTAAGGATATGCAAACAATGTGACTGAAGCTACCTGAAAGTTCCTAACAGCCAGTCTGAGAAACTTCTAGGTTTAAGGCACTAAAGGTTATTGATGGATGAGGTTTTTTATTAAATTCATTAATAGATAATGGCACTCAAATGCAGAGACATCAAAGCATTCGATGTTCCAGCAGCATCTGAGAAAAAGTTAATGGCAAAAGGGAAGTCTTCAATCAAAACCAAGACTAAGAGTGTTTTTATAACTGAACAACCACAGAAACTGATAACTGATTAAAAGCACACAGACAAGTGTGTTTACAGTCTCAGAAATAACCCTCACAGGTAATTAACTTAAGTACTGGTAGAGACAGGCAAGTGACAGCTTTTGATTTAGGCTGGCTCATCCTTATNACTGTGCAAAACTTTACTATAATCTTAGAATATGGGATATTTAGTCTTATAACACCGAAGTTGACAAGATGCATGATATTCCAGAATAAATTCATTTAAGTGAGATTATTTACTTAAAATACACCTTGCTCTATTCTTGCCTATTGCAAAATATATTAATATTGGTTTTCTTGACAGGGAAAAGGGGGATAGCTCTTATCAGGAGAAAATTCCTATCCAGCAGTGCAAAATCTCATCACCTCTTCCTACTAGGGAACTTTCTTGATTTAGGAACAAAAGCACATTCCAAAAATAATTTCACTCACCCAAGAAAACTCAAGCTAAATTGGTAAACCAGACTGGGGATCAGAACCAGAAGAATGCAGACACTTCACAAGCCATTTTTTGTTTGCCTGTTTTTCCATGACCCACTTCTCCTTCTGCTGAAGCCACCAGATTCATGTCAAAAACTGAATTATTCCTGGGTAAAGTCATTCTGTCTTGCAATACTGAACTTCGCTGAAGGAACATACAGTAGAGTATTCATTTATCAGTATTTATCCAGTATTTATCAGTATTTTAATCTGTTATCAACAGAGCTTCAAATTAGCCTCACTCAGAGCAGAATACCATGTGAAAAAGTGGTTGGAAACAGAAGAGACACTATCTTGAGCCAACTTTCTTATCATTCTGTAGGATTTCAGATGTGAAATCTGAAAAACTACTAATTAAGGATATGCAAACAATGTGACTGAAGCTACCTGAAAGTTCCTAACAGCCAGTCTGAGAAACTTCTAGGTTTAAGGCACTGAAGGTTATTGATGGATGAGGTTTTTTATTAAATTCATTAATAGATAATGGCACTCAAATGCAGAGACATCAAAGCATTCGATGTTCCAGCAGCATCTGAGAAAAAGTTAATGGCAAAAGGGAAGTCTTCAATCAAAACCAAGACTAAGAGTGTTTTTATAACTGAACAACCACAGAAACTGATAACTGATTAAAAGCACACAGACAAGTGTGTTTACAGTCTCAGAAATAACCCTCACAGGTAATTAACTTAAGTACTGGTAGAGACAGGCAAGTGACAGCTTTTGATTTAGGCTGGCTCATCCTTATGAAAGTTTTCCCACGTTTGAAGGGGACGTGTTAAACACAACAGAAAATTCATGTGAGCTTCAGGAGAAAAGGTGTGGTGGAAAGGGGAAAAGGAGAGTGCAATACATGTATCTAAGAAAGGTGACAAAGTCATAGAAAAATCAAAATTACTGATTGAAGGGAGTGCAGAAGCTTTACAAAAAGCAGAGAGAAAATCAGGGCATTGAGAAGAGGATTCTCCAAGGTGCCCCCCTTCTCCTTTAAGCATTGACTTAAAAAATAAACTACCACAGAAACAGGAAAACCAAATGTATCCCAATGTGTGAAAGTCCAAAGGCCTTCACTTGTAAATTATTCTCACTAAAAAGTCTATAAATAATAGTGACATAAAGAAAAAAAAAATGAAAAATTAGAATGTGAGAAGCCTAAGTATGGAGAGCACAACTTAGGTTATGTTTAATCACAGCAACCTCTCAAAAAGTATCAGTTAGAGGAAGGTATTAATGCCCACCAAAATTAAACTAAATCCTTCTCACTAGAACTTCCAAATCCTCCAAATACCTGGAAGCACCACTGAGGTCTCCACTGAAACCAAAAATCAAAGCAGAAAGGCCAAAAAGCTCATTTGATTATGCAAAACATCCAATTTTAATCAAGCAGTCAGTTGATTACTCTAGAGAGAGAGGTCACTTAAAAATAACACAAAACAGAAATAAACATCGATTCCTAAAAGGAGTGGGGAGGAAAGGCAGGACCAAAGAAAAACCTTTTCCTACTCTGCCCAAAAAAATGCTTTAAAAACGTGCTGTTCTCCAGCTCCCCGGCAAGTTTCCAAAATTTCTTCAGGGGCAACTGAATTATGGCTGCTTCTGTCATTTTTACTCAGGCATCCACACACAAAAACCAAAAATCTGCCCATGGGCGAGTGGCAGCTGCAACAGCATTTGCTCCACCTCCCTCATTTCTGCACAACACAGATCTGACTCCATGGTCCTCAGAGTTGATTTCAAAATAATATAAAATAAAGTATTACGTTAAACTGAACCTCAAAAATGAGAATCAGTGAGACAGGATGTGCCACTCAGTGTCCTTGACACCTGTTCTACAATATGAATTATTAAACCTGCCCAGATCTCCTCCATCAGAGCAAATTAACAAGATCCTGTTAATTTGAAGCAGAAATCTCATCAGAGATCAACACCAGTGTTTGTTCTCTTATTGCACTTCTGGGTTTTAATCACATCAGGTTTAGAACTTCTGATCAATACAATGAACTTCAACTCACTAACATGAAAATTAATGAGCAAAACTGATTTAAATTGCGAGTTCATCAATTCATAATGAAGCTGAAGATAAAACCTCTTCACAGCTTCCTTTTTGCAAGCTTTTGGAAAATTTACCTGGGAATACTTTTCAAAATCATCTTTTACTGTTGGTTGTTTTTTTTTAATAAGTAATAGATTAAATTTTAAGCCAATCCTCAGTGTATTTATTACCCCCATGCAAAATAAAGACAGAGAGAGGCAGAGTGTAAAAATGCCCTTTATTCTCTGCAGGAGTATCGAGGTCAGAACTCCATCTGCATTTTTTAGTGCTATACATATACTCTAAATCACAGCTGGATTTATGTTCCAGCTTTGCAATTTGTATCACATCTATGCCATGTCTAATTCCACACCTTCATTCAAGGCTCAGGCTCTAAATGGTATTTCAAAATGCTGGAAAGTTTTGATTCTTCTATTCACTTAAGCATTTAAAGAAAAAAAAAAATCAATNTAGGAATGCAAATGACAGATTGTATTTAAATGTAAATCAACTAGTTTTAGAGGTCACTGATCAAGAAGAATGATTTGCCTTCAGAAAAGTAACTGATGAGGAGAAAAATGGAACAAACTTCAATTTCTTCTTTTTTTTTTTTTTNATCTATGCCATGTCTAATTCCACACCTTCATTCAAGGCTCAGGCTCTAAATGGTATTTCAAAATGCTGGAAAGTTTTGATTCTTCTATTCACTTAAGCATTTAAAGAAAAAAAAAAATCAATAGAATAACTAGAAATCTCCCACTTCTAAAATGGAAAGGATATGATAATACACACACATACAAAAAAAAAAAAATAGAATCATTTATATCTACAGAAACACTTGTTACACAGATTTAAACAGTATGAAAAATAATGCATTCATCATATACATTGTGTTAAGAACCATTTAAATGCCAGTTTTCTGTAGTTTAATTAAAATTTCCATCCAGAAATTAAACAAAAAAAAAAACAAGTCTATCAAATAATATTATCCAGCACTGTTTAAATGCAAATTATTCTAAAAACTTAAAAATTAGAAAAAGGAATTTAAACAGCTCATAAAGATGCAGACAAAGTGGAAGACCACAAAGGAAACGCAGAATATAACTACACCATGTCACTTTGTCAAGTTTTGACTTCTAATTTCAGTTTTAATGTTTGTATTTTCCAAAGATATGATGCTTAGAATAAATTGTTGGCCCTTTCATTCCCCTTTTATTNCAATTCTTTAATATGAACGAGAGGTACAACAAGGAAACCAAGAAAATTGAGATACAGGATGCCCTTCCTATGGTGGCCTGCATTTGGAAACTGTGGAAAAGACCTCTGGAAAGATCACTTGTGATTAGAAGAGGAACACATTTGAAAACATTGTTTAAGGGGTAAAAATCCTGCACTGTCAAAAAAAATAAGCCATAAAACCTGAAAGGTCTTTTCCCACTCTAATTGCTTCAATTTTGGGCCTCGTGGATCACGCGTTACCCCACAGCAAAACACAGCAAGAAGTGTTTAAGACACAGCTCCACTGCCTGAAACATCAGCAAAAAAAATCCCAGAGAAGTTGCTGCTGGCCTTTCAAATTTAAATTGTGGCTGCCAGCAGCGTGTGCTTATGTTCCACAGATTTGCATGTGGCATTCCTGTGCTCTTTTACACCAGCTAATAATTAAAAATAAAAGCACAGAGGTATCTGTTACACACTTCCCTTTCCAGACAAATGGGCTGTCGTGTTCCCTATCAAATACAGAACAAGTAGCCCCTGTTTGGAAGAATATTACTAATCTAAACAAAGTGGAATTAAAAAGCTTTATCCCCTGTGTGTTATCTGGAATATATGGAGAGAAGGAAAGATACAGTGAAATAATAATGATGCTCTAACCATTTTCTGATGGGGCAAGACTTCTTTATTATTCTTTAACCACCTAAGAGTATCTATATTAAATGAAGGTTTGAGATTTTCAATTAATTGCTGTTCAGTCCAAACATTATTCTACAGTCTAGGCTAGCATCTATATTATTCTCAACCTTTATCTTTCCCTCAAAAATAATGAAAAAAATACTTTAGAACACTAAAATGTAGCTCCAAAGCAGCCACTTGAAGCCATTCTGGATTTAAACAAGTTTAAACGTAACAGAACTTCTTGGGAAGATGGAACTGAGACAAAGATGAGCAATATATTCCAACTGGGCAGTTCAGCATCCTTCTCATGTGTAATGCCTTCAGAGGAAAGGTGGAATAAAATATCTCCCTGCTGGCCTTTACTTTCAGGTCCTTGTGAATTTGAGTTTCACCCTTGGGGTGACACCAGTGCTTTACCCCCTGTGGATTGTGGTTGCTTTGCATGGGAATCACAAAAATCACAGAATTATTTAGGCTGGAAAAGCCCTCCAAGGTCACCAAGTCCAAACTGTGACCTGTCCCCACCTTGTCACCAGCCCAGAGCACTGAGTGCCACATCCAGCCATTCCTTGGACACCTCCAGGGATGAGGACTCCAAACCTCCCTGGGCAGACCCTTCCAATGCTTAACAACTTTTCCATGAGGAAATTATTCCTGATGTCCAACCTAACCCTCCCCTGGCACAGCCTGAGGCTGTTCCCTCTCCTCCTGTCTCTGTTCCCTGCGAGCAGAGCCTGACCCTGCCCTGGCTGTCCCCTCCTGTCAGGGAGTTGTGCAGAGCCACAAGGTCCCCCCTGAGCCTCCTTTTCTCCAGGCTGAGCCCCCTTCCAGCTCCCTCAGCTGCTCCAGACCCTTCCCCAGCTCCATTCCCTTCCCTGGACATTCTCCAGCCCCTCAATGTCCTTCCTGTCATGAGGGGCCCAAAAATGGACAAGCACTCAAGGTGTGGCCTCACCAGTGCCCAGCACAGGGGGACAATCCCTGCCCTGGTCACTGCTGTTTCACAGAGCAAGGAGGAGACAGATTTTAACAGGAAAGATTCAGTGAATTCCTAAAGCAGAACCTGGGGGAAGGAGAAAGGGATTGATCAATCCAACTTCCAATAGTGAGATATTCAATAACTCCAAAGGGCGAAGCAGGAAAATCTGCATGACCAAAAATGCTGGGGGTGGGGATCATGTCCTTCAGGCAGCTTTGGGAGTAGATTCAGTTGGGGGGGGAAGTCATTTTTTGGGATTTGATTTTGAGCTGGACTTGAGGGACAAATGTGGTTGGAAGTGTAACCTCTGCCTCAAGAAAAAATTATCCAACCAACTCTCAGCCTAAGCACCTTCACTCACTGGAACAGGGACCGTCACCTTAGCACCTCTTACTAAACAAAGAGTAAGAGATTTCCTTACTTATATTAAGAGATATATGATTTCCAAATACCCACTTTCCTTATTTCCTAGTTTAATAAAACATCTCAAAGCTACATTTCTACGCGGTAGAAATGAAAAATCCCCTTTATTTTCCAAATGCATGTTGGAAAAGAGCACGGATTTCTGGAGCAGGTTGCACACCAGAGCATCCAAACCCAGCACTCATCATCCCTGTGCCACAGTAACATAATCCATGTGCCCAATATCCCATTTCTGAAACTCTGGAGTGATACAGGAATAATCAGAACTAAATGAGTGATAATTATTTTTTCCTTAATATGTGAAAATCACTGTGCATCTACAAGCTCCATATTCTACAGAACTGCCAATCTTTTCAATGAACGGACCAAAGGAGGAAAGAGAAAATCTGTCAGAGGAGAAATCAGTTAAAATGCCTGACAAAAACCCAAGGCTTTTCATCTTAATACTGATAATTACAGAAATTAAATAATGCTGGCAATGGTATGATGATAATTATACACACAGAAAAAAAAGGAGCAGATTAAGCGAATTACTCAGAAAAGCTGCCTCACGAAAATACATACTTTTAAATTTTATATTTTTTTAGATGGGAAATGGTGATACCACTTAAGAAAAAGAATATGTGGTTATCATCCATTTCTCCTAGAAAACAGAATTGTGACATCACTTACAGATTACTCATCTACACCCTCCAGGAGCATCACCTTAACATCCATAGTCAAATAACAAAATTTAACACAACTCAGTTTGGCTACAGCCCAAAACTTAATCCAAACAAACAAAAACCAAAAAAAAAACCACATTGCAAGCCGTTTCTTTTTCTTACAGCAGAACCAGCTGGATGTGCTGCTCAGAAATCCCACTACAGCTGTAACTGAAATTAATTCCTTTTATTCCATGTGATAGTCCAAGTTTACTACATGCTGGCATCTCAGACAGAACCCATCCAGCACAGCCTGCCAGTGCTGCCACAGCAACCTCAGGGTGAAAAATTGTCTTGTCATCCCATCCCACATTTCATCCCATCCCAGGTCTTTTGCCATATGAGAAGATGCTCCAAGGGCTGGAGCCCCTCTGCTCTGGAGCCAGGCTGGGAGAGCTGGGGGTGCTCACCTGGAGAGGAGAAGGCTCCAGGGAGAGCTCAGAGCCCCTTCCAGTGCCCAAAGGGGCTCCAGGAGAGCTGGAGAGGGACTGGGGACAAGGGATGGAGGGACAGGACACAGGGAATGGCTTCAAACTGGAAGAGGGAAGGTTTATATTGTATTTTCAGAACAAATTTCTAAGTGGGTGGTGAGGCATTGGACCAGAGAGCCCAGAGAAGCTGTGGCTGCCTCTGGAGAAGTCTCCCCAGCAAAGACAATTCTCCTCCTCTGTAGTACCAGCACCCACCCAGGGCTCACTGAGGTGCTGGAAATTAAATCACTGTCTCCTCTAGTGCTGCTTTCCCAACAGCTTTGCTGTCACAGGCCAGCACTGGGAATTATTTCTGTGCAGCTTCATAAACATTCTGTAATGATCAAAGAGCTCGTATTTCTACTTCCATTTAAATCCAGGAGGTGACAAATCAGAAACACATAAGTAATTTTTTTTCTTTAAATGGTTGCATGGTTTGAACTGGTTTTAAGGGGAAAAGTGAGTTTTCCCCACAGCACAACAGGTCCCTATTTTCACCAAGACTTGTGTGGCATCTGTCTCAGACTGGGGAAATTAAGAGGTAAAGAAAATGAGAGTCCTTTGCTATCAGATTTTTCCTAATCCCATCCCTGCAGTGTCCAAGGCCAGGTTGGATGGAGCTTGGAGCAATCTGGGAGAGTGGAAGGTGTCCCTGCCCAAGGCAGGGGTTGGAACTGGATATTCTGCAAGGTCCCTTCCAATCCAAACCATTCCATGATTCCATGACCCAACACTTCTTCCTGCCTTGCAGTGCTGGGCCAATTGAACATCTCCATTTCCTGCACCTAAGAGATGCTCAAAAAAAGTGCTTTGCTGTTTTGTAGATGTTTTGGGAGGGCTTCTGCTCCTGTCCCACTCCCCAGCTCCAGCCTGGGCATCACCTCCATCCTCGAGGTACCACAGAAGCTGCATCTCCTGAGCTGCTCCCATCCCACACTCCAAGGACCACAAACTGTGCTGAATTGTGGCACCAAAACACAGGGACCAAACAGGTTAACTGCAAACTGCAGCCTCTCATTTCTTATTTTATTCTAGTGTGAGCAAATTAACAAACTGCTATTAGCCTCTGTCAGAACTGAACTGGTGGAGGAAGAGACGGGAGGAAATTTCAGGTGCCACTGAGCTGGAACTGATCAAATGAACTTGCTGGTTGGAATTCCTGGCTACATTAAGTGCTATTACTCTAAGGACTTAGAGGGATCTATTATGACAAGAAAGAGGAAAAGAAAACCCAATTCCATTGTTTTCAACTCCAAATTAAAAAAGTTTAACGCATCTGATACAATTATTCCTTGTATGGAATAACAGGCCCAGGCTTTTCCTCTGTCAATCCCACAGCTCAAATTCTCCATAAATTTGCCATCAATTCAAGGCTTGGGCTCACTGATCTCAGATGTCTTTACCAACCTTAACAGTTCTCTAATTCTATGAAGGAAATCAAGAAATCATTGTCTCTAAAAAATGTCTTTTTATTCCAGCTTTGCCTCTGCAGGTCCCAGATGAGATTTCTCAATCATTTAAGATTTTATGCCACATAAAGTTTGCTGTAGAAATGGGAAATTCAGCATTTAGGCAAATCAGCAGTTCTTTTCAATCCACTAATTATTTCTTTTACAAAAGAGAGAAGTTTGCAACTTGTCTCTCTAGTTTTTTGGTCATTTGCTTGTTTCTTTGCAAATCATGAGCACACTCTGCTGACTTTAAAAGTATTTGAGAAAACTTTTAAATAGCACAGATTCACCTGTGCTATAGAAGAGCTTGACTGTGCTTTTGTTGCCCTATAAATGGAAAATTAACTCCTTAAAATTTGCTAATTCATATTATTCTAAAATACAGTAATTTTTTAAAAGGCAAATTTTGACTACAGAGCTATTTTCAGTCCTGTTTAACATCTGAATTCTTCTGCCTTTGTTAAATTTCTGCAACGAGTTTAAATTCCAACCACACAAGCATGTTCTGCATGAAATCTTTCCTGAAATTATACCTAGGGCATCCCACAATTAGGGAGGGGAAGGGTTTAATATCAAACATTAATATAACATGTTCCACCTGATGATTTTCTGTGCCAACTTCCATGTGTAATTTAGAGTTTCTTCAAAAGCACGCATGAGGGCAGAAATTAATAGAAAAATTAATTAATAGATACAATGATGATTGATATTTTTGTCCAGCTTTCGACTTGAATGCAGCAACAAACAACTGAAGTGAAACACTGAAATTATCAATTACTGTTTACACACATCTCCATTCAAACTGTGATTTTATTATGACTTCAGCCTTCATCCATGCAGAAAGAATGTTTAGCCTTGCAGGTAACTTGTGGAAAACTGTTCAGTGAATTTTCACTTGTTCCAAAGTATCAATATAGAGTAGATTCAGCCCATATTTGCCCCCACCAAAACAGTAAAAGCATGTTCATTGCTACAAAAAACCCAGAAGTGAGATTTAAGAATATCTGCATCCCCAAGTTAAATGTGGAACAACTGGAAAAGACTTACATCAATATTCAGGTGACCAAAATAACCACTCCAAATGATGTTTTTCTGCTTTTCTTTCACCAAGAGCAACAAGCACTGACCAAATCAAATGCTTTAACTACCTGCTACGAGCACAAAAATCTTCCTGACACCACCCATTATCCACCTGCCTCCAGAAAATCAGCCTAAATGTTGCTAAGATTTCTCAGAAGAAACATTTTCAGCCTGTCCAGGCTTGAAATAAAATATTTTTCCAAGCACCTTCTATTTTCTAAAGCAGAAAGAATTAAAAAAAGAAAGAAGAAAAAAGAAAAAAACAGGTAAAGTGATGGAAATTGCAACCACCACAAGAATAAAGAGAACACTAAAAATAGTTCAGCCACGAAATCTCAGTCATTTGGTAAATTGGCATCATTCATGAGAACTGATATAATATAAAAAAAAGCGAAAAAAAAAAAAGAACAAAACAAACTGCTTCTGAAGGGAGTGGGAATAGAGTGGAAAGGAATGACTAAAAGGTTTTAAAGGTCACATGGAAAGCAACAGAACTGCCATGGTGCACTCAGTCTGGACACTGAGCTTTCAGAGCAGTTACCAAGAAACGAGACACAGAAGGAAGTCATGTGGCTCCTACACCTTCCATCTGCAGAATCAGACTCCCAGTGAAAAATGAAATTATTATCTCTCTCTCCTCTTATACAGGTATTATTTTTGGATTTCTTCTTATGTTGTCCAATCCAACCTACACCTAAATCTTCCAAGATATGACTCTTGTGACACTCTGACTCATCCACATACCTGGAGCTGTGCTTCCCCCTCCTCTCCTTGATGTTCTCATCCTGCACCTCACTGTCTGCACTCCCTGTGAACAGCAATCTTATTCCATCACATGCACTCACAAAACTACTACAAAGCCACTTCAGCTTTTTGTAAAGTCAGTGCTTTCTCAAACTTCTTCCCCTAACTAAATCACCTCTCTGCATCACTCTGCTCACCTTCACTTTTTAAAGCTTTTCAAACCTTCACTCAGGCACCCACTGGGCTGCAGTTTAATGAGCCTCCCCTCCTGCAGCACTGATGGTTTCAGCAGCATCCACCTGTTCCTCACCACTTCTTCCCATCCACATTCTCTGCTCCCAGCTCTGCCCATACAAGGACTTGTTCAGGTGAGGAACAAACTGGGTGAAACCAAGAAGAAAAAAAAAAATCCAGGTTTGGAATAAATATTTCTAAAATGCAAGTTAATTTAGCCCAGATCAGCTGTGCACAAAGGACAGAGCACAGCTCAGGAGCTGGCACAGGATGAGAATCATCAACACCAGCTGCTTGACTTAGCCCTGGAGCTAAGGAATTACTGAAAAGAAGTTTTCTGCAACAGGACATTGGAGTTCAGCTCCAAACATCCCATAAAGCAGCTGACTAAGCTGTGGAACAGGTAATGCTGCACCCTCTCAAAGGCTGGCCTTGACACCTGCAAGGAAACTCTCCCCAGACCTGTTCCTTTCACTGCTTTCTCTCAGCCTCCTCCCAGGGCTCAACTGGGCTGAACTGTGGAAGGAAAATCAGCAGTGGCTGGGATTGGGATGGGTTGTTATCACTGAGCCTAACCTGGGAACTGATTCCAACTCTGTGTTTGCACTCCACCCCAAAAAACATCCAGCTTTCACTTGGAACAGGGGGGCTGAGTCTGGTTTTGCCAGGTCTTTACACAGCACTTGGCACAAACAGAATGGGAATGCTGCCCAAGGCTCATAACCAAAGGTACTGTAATTTGTGACACTCCAGCCTCCCCTTCCCTCTCAAGGAGTCATAAAGACCATTAGAGAAACCATCACTACCCACATGACGACAACAACAAGGTGAAGTTTTCTTGTTTCCCATCTCCCTCCTCTTTTTTGAAAACAGAAATTCTGGAAGTGCTGATAAGATATTCATCAAATGACCAAATAGTTTGGGAGAGAATAGAGCTAAAATACCAATCCCCAGCCGTGGGCAGGGACACCTTCCACTATCCCAGGTTGCTCCAAGCCCTGTCCAACCTGACCTTGGACACTTCCAGGGATCCAGGGGCAGCCACAGCTTCTCTGGGCACCCTGTGCCAGGGCCTCCCCACCCTCACAGCCAAGAATTCCTTCCCAAAATCCCATCTAACCCTGCCCTCTGGCAGTGGGAAATCACACCCCTTGTACTGTCACTCCTCATCCAAAGTCCCTCTTCCAGCTCTCCTGGAGCCCCTTTAGGCCCTGCAAGGGGCTCTGAGCTCTCCCTGGAGCCTTCTCCTCTCCAGGTGAGCACCCCCAGCTCTCCCAGCCTGGCTCCAGAGCAGAGGGGCTCCAGCCCTTGGAGCATCTTCTCCTCTGGCAAAAGTGCTGGGATGGGATGAAGCACAGGAATAGAGACAAGGGAGATCTTGTACCACAGCACAGAGAGCCCTGATCTGACATTCCCTTCTCTCTGCCTGGAAGTTTCAGTGCAATTTTTGCAAACCACCTGTCTTCTTCCAGAGCAGGTGGAGAGGCTGTTTAGAGAGCGTTTTTCTGCAAATGGAATTTGATTAGTGCACGAACCTTCCATGTAATGTTCTTATAATGAGAAAATTAGTAGGTGATATAAACCTCTGGAAAAGGAAAGACTGTAATGAAAACCTTATTATCCTTTCTACAGTAAGGCTGAACAGAAACTGATGCTATGTTTAAATTGATCATGGTTTTATTCCCACCCCCAGGCAAACCTGCAAAAACTCAATGAGCAGTGTGATTTCATTAAATATATGTATAATGAACAATTTTCTTGTCCTTTGAAAACAACTGATTTGAAGGAAGACTGCAGCATAATGACTGACATCTGGATTCCACAGCCTTTCCAATCTGCACAGGATTTCCTATCACTGACTGGAGGTGAAAGAATCACAAACACAGAGAAAGGAGAGGAAAAAACAGGCTTAATAAGCCAGGAGTGCATGAATTTTAAACAGCTGAGAGAAGTGCAGCCACTTTGTGGAGTTGGTGGGAAATCTGCTGTGCTGAGAAAGCTGTTCAAACATCCCCTCTGCTGAGCCTGGAAGAGGATGCTCAGGACACCCATGGACTTCAAAGAGATCTGGAATTGTCATGGATTAGAAGCTGCCCTGGCTGTATCCATTTGTAGCAGAAGCAGGACAGCACTTGGGAAAGCACTCTAGGAAATGGCAGAGAGAAAATATTTGGCTTTCCAGATACGAATCTCTGCTCCTGGGACAGAGAGAGCAGTGGGGTATGAGACAAACACACAGAAGTTACTGAACTTACTCGGTTTTGTCCTAACTCCACAGAGGAAAGAAACCTGGCTGACCTCTAAAATTCAGAAAAATCCCTACGCCACAAAACAAATAGAATTTAAATGTGGGATTTTTCTGTATCTCTTACATAAAGAGGTCTGAAGAACAGTGCTTGATCCTTAAAATATCCATCACTCCACAGCTGTACTTTTTGAAGCAAGAGACATCAATAAACACACATGGATACAGCCTGTACAGTTCCAGAGAGGGAGAGAGGGAGACTGGGTTGGGTATTTCACTGAGAATCCTCAAAATTCATTCATCTGGAAAAGCAGCAGCCAGATCCATGTGGTCAGATGCCACAAATCTGAGATGCTTGTGGTTCTGCACTGCCACGTTCTCTAAGTAGCCATTTGAAAATTATTATGGAAATTTAAAAAAATTACCTGTTCTCAAAATAGCTGAAATTTTAAACACACACACACACAAAAAAATCCAATTTAATTATGTGAGGTTCAGTGCAAGGGCATTTTAAAGAGTTTATAGCATTTTTTCACTGATGCTATGGTGTTATTCTCAGAAGGAAACTGATTTCACCACTAATGGATCTGAGAAGAACCTGGAGAAGCAATACAGAAGGGAATAATACCAACTCAGAAAAAAAATACACAGATACAGAGACATTTAACAGAAAATCTGAGACAAAATGGTACAGGAACTGCAGAGTTGAATTTTGAATTGTTTGCAACCTGTCCAAGCAATTATCATCACTCTGTGCTCTGACCACAGAGGAAACCAACACAACTAATGTGGTTTTCAGTCTTCAAAACACCTCTCCAGTCTGACTCTTACTGGAACTGAAAATCCCTCAAGCCGTAGAGAAAGACAGAAAATGCTTTTCCTTCTTTACCAACATTAAAACATGCAGTGACTTCTTGCATAAACACATAAAAACCTGCAAACTCTGATGGGATTAATTAACAAGTGATTAGTATTTGCAGGCTAAAGGAAATGTGAGAAGTAAACAGGTGACAATGGAATGCCAGTCCTTCAAAAAAAAGCAATTTTCTAACATCAGATTAATTTTTCCACAGAGGAACTTTCCATATACAGTTTCCATCTTGATAGAGAATCTTTGATCAGCGTCTCTGAAAGAATAATCTCTGTGAAGATTAAGAAAACAAAGGAACCCAGATAAACTCAAAAGAGGCAATGAAACTTTCAGGCTATCGGGTAAATAAATTATTACAGGCACCTCAGTGGAATACAGGATTGTGATGGGAAATGAAAGGGTTTAAAAACAAAAAAAGAAAAAAACAAAAACAAGGTGAAACTGGCACCTTTTCAAACAAATATATGAAGTAGTGATAAAAATTGGCAAAAAGCAGCCAGTGTCAATGCAGGATCTAATCAATGCTCTGTGTGCTATGAAACCTGACCCCTGAGGCAGAGCAACAAGGGTGAGACCAGACACGAATACATGGTGAGCTAGATGGTAATTCAGTTTCAGGGACATGATATTACTCATTGGATCCATCTCCTCTAAACACCTTTAACCAACACTTCAGTCTCAGCCCTCTGTTCTGGAAGCTTCCCTGTGAACACCCTTCAGAGGCTGTTTCACAACAAGGATGCTCAAAATCTCCCTATTTTTTCCTCTGGGCCTCATCCTCTTTGCCTTTTACCTTTCCTACCTCCCTTTTCCACTGGTTGCCAAGTCTCTGCAACACTTCTTGCCTCCAAAGCATTTGAAAAAGGTTTTTAATTGGTTTTCACGTCTTGGAACACTTTTGCAGAATTATTTTTGGCCTCCCGTATAACGTTTTGGGCATTGAATACTTGCACATTATGATACCTTTTTAAAGAAGTTCTCTTATCTAAAAGTAGCTTTCTCTGCTGCTGCCCTGAGTCCTCATTGCCTTTCCCTCATTTTTTATTTTAATGAATATTATTTATTTTCCTTGCTGCCTTGAAATGGTTGGACTCTATGATTTTCCAGGTCTTTTCCAACCGAAACAATTCTACGATTCTGTGAAGTTTCTCAAGAACAAAATCCTAAAGTGTTCTTTCTAATTGCCTTTTAATCACATCTCCCTGTATGTGTAGTTCTCTTTTGGAGATTAAACACTACCATGGTGAATTTTCCTTTTTCCCCCACCTCCTACAAGGCTTTGAACCAAAATTTCTGTGATCACTGCTTCAGATGTTTTCAACAGTAGCAGTTTTAGTCCCAAACTCATTCAAAACCAAGTTTTCCTCTCCTGTGATCCCTGACTACACCTCAGTAAAGTTGTCTTCAGAAAAATTCTGCCTCATCCTCACTGAGCTTTTCCTACTTCACTGCAGAACTTCAGTCCATGCAATATAATTCTATTGCCTGTTAAAACAATTAACTCTTTTATCTAAGTGGATTTACATTCTGGAAGGTAAAGCACAATCTGACATCCTCCCTCTATAACATGTACAGTATCATCAGTCCCCAGAAGGAATTCCTGCCACCACTTTGGAAAAAAAATGAGGTAAAGTGACTACTTCTAATGATTATTATATAAATAAATAAATAAAGCAGAACACTCCATCATAAATCTCCCTTGCTCAGACTGCAGATCTTATCAAGCTCAGTGACCAGGGGCAAAAATGGATGATGAAAATGCATTTTTCGAAAAAAACATGGGAAAAACATGTGGAAAAGTAACTCTACATGCAAAAATGGTTGGCTTGAAGTCAGAGCCCAGAGCCCTCTGAAAACCTGATATCCTGCACAGCTTTGTTCAGGAAAAGAGTGCAAAATACCTGTATGTCACTGTATGAATCTATTACACATCTACACCCTTAATGCCTCGTGTCCTTCCACCTCCACAAAGGTCTGGCAGAACCTGAGGATGTGTCCACAGAATCTCCATATGCTTTCTATACAAAGAGCCTAAACACACCTCATTATTCAATTTTTAAATTAATCACAGAGAAGAAATATGATTAAACCACACCCCATCCCTGGAAGTATCCAAGGCCAGGCTGGACAGGGCTTGGAGCAACCTGGAATAGTGGAAGGTGTCCCTGCCCATGGCAAGGAGTGGGAATTGGATGATCTTTAAGGTCCCTTCCAACCCAAACCATTCCATGATTCTGTGAGGAAACACACGGCACGGAGGTGAACAGAACTCACAGCAGCTCCTGTGATACAAGAGCGTAAATGCACCTCAAATTCTTCACTCATCAGATTTCAAAGCACCAAACAAGCAACATTTCTCCCCTCAGGTCCATGGAACCAATTGCAGCAGGATGTTTCAGAGGTGAAGGGAATGAGGGAAGCCATGAAACAATTCCAGATCTGTCCTCAATTAAAAACTCTGGTCCAGTTGCTGCCCTGAGACTCGGAGAGTCCATAAACAGCTGCTTCCTAAGGCTGGATGGAATATCCAGGGATCAATCAAACCCTACATTATCCTCTTGTTTCCAGCCACCATCCCAGAAAGGAGGACAGATTTTATTATTAACTTTCCCTGTGATCAGCATGTTTAGTGTTTTCTGAGTTGCAGAAATCTCTGTACAACACACGCTTGGACTTGGGCAGAGTTTGGCATTCCAGAGATGTCATCAGACCAACCCACAATTCTAAAATCCTACACTTGTTCTAACACAGAAAAGTCAAGGAACTTTATCAACCTTTCAGTGTTCAGTTCACTTTCAAACTTTTTAGGCATCCACGTGTTTGTGTTTAGATTTAGAAATCAAAGCTCCAGAAACAGTCAACAGAGCCATCTCCAAAAATTATTCAAAACATCTCAGGCAGATATCCCCAATCATATTAAAGTTCTACTAAACTCAGTTCACCCCAATATTTACAAATGCTGATTTACAAATGCCCAAGACAGCTCTTCCTAATTAAAACTTCCCTCACACATCTGTTAAAAGCAAAAACATACTAAAAAAAAAAAACCCAACCCAAACAAACCCAAAAAGCAGCAATAATAAACTACATGCTCCACTTCACAAAGCTGGATTTCATTCACAAATGTATCAGGTTTTATTCTCCACACGAGGTGACTCACTGCATGTTCACCCCCTTCAATCTTCCAACATTTTGTTAATATATGCAGGAAACAAAGCTACAATCATTTGCTTATGGAAAGGGAGGTTTTCCTATAAACCCAGGTGGAAGAACTTGACTTGTACAGAAAAGAATATTTAGTATAGAGTGGAATTTTTAAGTACCAGAGACATTCTTTCAGTGGGGTTTATCCTTGCCTCCCAGAATAACAGAAATAATGGTAATAATGAGGAATTATTCTACAAGAAAGAGAAATAATCAGGACAATTTGGCCCAAAGCTAGAGGGAAATATCAGCCAAATATTGGTAGGGATTGCCTGAGATTACCATTTTCTTTACCTAAGAAATGAACAGAAAGGCACAAAGCCCCAAAAGCTCACTCTCAGTCTGAATTTTATGATGATGCACTACTCTTGGTCAAAATGTAATGGAGAAGGCGAGAAAGCTGAAAACAGTAAAAAGCAGAATTTACTCTTGGTCTTTCATCAGCCAGTTTTTATGGTATTTGACAGGAAGCCACCCTAGCAGCCCCTGAAGACTAAGAACATCACAAATCTTAGTTTTATTGCCCTTTTCATAAAAAGTTCTTCAAAAGCTCATGTTTCATCTGCCTTCTAACTGCAGATTTTTTGACTTTGATGGTAAGTTTTAAACAGACAGGTATTCTAAACTCCTTTTCTTGTTGTGCCTCCCACTTGCCCATCATAACACCGAACCTCTCTCTCACAATTCCTTCCACTGGTTTTTATTTCTTAATGCAAGCCAGAAAAATGCCTCCATTCCTTTTTCACTCCCCGTTCTGTACGTGGCAGAAATCTCAATTTCCTTTGTTTGATTTGAAATCAAAGACAGTTGTAAGAAACCAGACAGCTCCTCACAATAGCAGAGGAAACACAGCCAGGGAGCTCTGTTTGTCTCAAAAGCACACCAAGACCTATCATTTTACCTCATCCAGAGAAGAAATAAACTCCACAATTCCCTTAAATCAGGCCATAGGCTACAGCCTATATTATCAATCATAGCCATTACTCAAATCCAAACAGCTCCAACATCCACAGGCCTTCTCAGTTCACAGAAGCAGCAAGATTGTTTTTCAAACTGAAATGCTGCATAACAGCAGCAGAAAACAGAGAGCAAATTAAAAATAACCAAGTGAAATGAAGGAAACCTTTCTGTGGTGTCACCCTATTTTTTGCAGTGTTCTATATTTTTACTTCTGTAGTAAAGTTCTCATACATTTTCTATCAACATAGTCCTTATTTTTATAACCAACCTGAATTCTTACAAACTTCTAAATTGTTTTTCATTCCTTTCTCCTAAGGTGGAGAAAGATAATAAACTATATCATTATCCTAGAAAATTATAAAAATAGTAACCTCGTTAACCAATCCACAGTTATCTTAAAAAAATATAAATATAAAAAAATTTTAAAAAGCAGAGTCCTTTTTCTAGTCCTACCTAAGTAGTCCTAAATACTACTAAAAAATCTACGTGTTTCTTTCGTGTCCAACAATACAACACTGTGGGTCCCACCATCCTCTGCTAATTGATGAAGTTATTCTCCTTCCTCCCAAAGCTCCAACAAACTCAGAGTTTAGCTCTGCTGGCTCACAGAGTTGGCAAACACAACTCATAAATGGGAGCATGGAATTAGCATGATAAAATTCAAGCTTCTTCTGTGGGCAACCTCCATTGTATTTTCATGAAGGCTGCTTTTCTTGGAATATTATGGGACATAGATTCCAGCTGACTCTTCCCCACCTCTTAATAAATGAGTTTATGATCATATTCCACTCTGGTGAAAAACCTGCTTCCCACAAGATCTGTGCTCCCCCAGCTCAAAAGAAGCCTCAGCTAAGTCAGGATGTGGTAGATCAGATACAGAATTTGCCATTTATGACTCTCTAAGTTCCAATAACCTGAACCAATTTCTCCATCTCCACAGCCCCCAGGTGAACATTCTTTAAAAAAAGATTCTGGTGGTATCAGAGAATCACAGAATGGTTTGGGTTGGAAGGGACCTTAAAGCTCAACCCAATCCCAACCCCTGCCATGGGCAGGGACACCTTCCACTATCCCAGATTGCTCCAAGCCCTGCCCAACCTGGCCTTGGACACTCCCAAGGATGGGATTAGGAAAAATCTGATAGCAAAGGACTCTCATTTTCTTTACCTCCTAATTTCCCCAGTCTGAGACAGATGCCACACAAGTCTTGGTGAAAACAGAGACCTGTTGTGCTGTGGGGAAAATTCACTTTTCCCCTTAAAACCAGTTCAAACCATGGAAACATTTAAAGAAAAAAAAAAATTACTTATGTGTTTCTGATTTGTCACCTCCTGGATTTAAATGGAAGTAGAAATACGAGCTCTTTGATCATTACAGAATGTTTATGAAGCTGCACAGAAATAATTCCCAGTGCTGGCCTGTGACAGCAAAGCTGTTGGGAAAGCAGCACTAGAGGAGACAGTGATTTGATTTCCAGCACCTCAGTGAGCCCTGGGTGGGTGCTGGTACTACAGAGGAGGAGAATTGTCTTTGCTGAAGAGACTCCTCCAAGCTCCCCTAAAGCAGGGCAGATTTGGGCAGAGGGGCTGTAAAACTCAGGAGTCAGGGATAAAATGTGACATTCTTTCTAGAGGACAGGGAGCTGTTGCTTAGAAACTGTTTACAGACAGATCCTGCTGGTGTACCTAAAAAAAAAATAAATAAATTAGGTCATTCTTGGCTGTAGGTAGGAAAGATCTGTATTGACACAAACCCCTCCACATCTCTCTTTTCTGTCAGTAATTAACAATGCTTTAGGAAGGCTGCTTGGATGCTCTTCTGGCCAACAGCTGCACATTCCCAATGGCAGAATTACCCATTTTGAAATAATCTGGTGGCTAAATTGACATCACAGCTCCCCCAGGAGGCTGAGCCCAGGCTCCAGGCACAGACTGTGCCACCTTAGCAAGGGACTGGTTTCAAAAGTTAAATCAAAAGGGGGTGGGAGCAATGTGCAATTAATCTTCTTAGTTATTGTAGAGAAAAGAAAAAGGAAAACTTAAGGAAAAAACATGACAATACCACCAGACCAAAGGAAAATAACCAATCAGTTTTACTTTTCAAACGTCTGATGAAACAAGGCCTGCTAAAAATGAAAGGGGAAAGGCCACAGCACTTCTCTGAAGCCATGAGAGAACAAAGTTTGCCTTGAAGAACAAAAGGTGAGGTTGGAACTGGATCACTTCATCAAGTGAAGGAGCACAAGGAGCCCCAAAGTATCTAAAACAAAGTTCCAAGCAAGCCCTCACTGCTCACAGAGAAAACAAATTTCGTTCAGAGCAGATGGGAAAGAAAAATTATATCAATCCAGAGCCAGTTTTCTCCTCCACATAAATAATCCACGCTTGAACAATTTTTCCTCATATAAATAACTACATTTATAAGAAGCCTCAAGTAAGAAGGCTCTTATGTCATTATTCACTTAAAAACCACTCCAAAAATTCAGACAAATCACCGCTTTCTAAGTATAAGAAAATAAAAGGCACAGCTTGTGGTAATAAACAGCTCATTGTCATCATTCCAGAGAAAGTCATTCTTTTCTCTTCACTTAAAAATAAATGTAGCACGGGCTTGTTTCTTTATATTAAGCAGATCACATCAAATGAAGACAAGTATTAGAACATGGAACCTAATGTAGAAAAGGGACAAATGTCACAGTGATAACCACAAAAAACAAAGCTGGTGTTGGAGAACAAGGTGGTTGAAACTTCAGGGCAGATCTTAAATTCATCCACAAAGCCCACATTCTCTGTGGTGTCAGCAGAGGGTCACCACACCATTCTTAAAGCTGGAAAAATAAGGACCAGGAGAGCAGGTGTCATTTAATCAGAGTTAACTAATTGCAAGGACAAACACCAGCCTGTGCTGTGACACCCTGAGTGACAAAGCCACTCTCTTAGGGTGACTTGTGGGATCTAAAGCTGCAGTTAAAGCAAAATTTGGGGTTCCAGGGGTTATCACAACCTAACACAGGTTCAAAGTCTGAGGAAATTGCTGAACTCCTTCACTCCATGGCTTCCCACCCAGGGAAGGTGGCTAATGGGATGGCATCCCACCCTCCCGTGCCACAAACACAGACAAAAACAGCCAGGGAAAAAGGCAGCCTGAACAACCACAACTATTATTATTTGCAAATTCATCTAGAAACACACTTTGCATTAAAGTAGTGCTAATTATTTTAAAAAATTAAAGATAATGTGGCCCATTTCCCCAAGGCTCCCAAAGCCACACAGGAGACTTGTGAAGCGTGGAGGAGAGGCCAACTTGATTTTTATTCATCTGTTGCTGTGCTTATCTACATGGGAAACAGAATTATGCTCTGTTTAGCCCTGTGTCAGGTTGCTCAGGTTTTAAAATAACTGTTAATGAAATCACAAGCCTTCAACACAAACAGCAGCCACAAAAATAGCACCAGGACAAGCAAACATTGGACTGCAGCAACTCTGAGCCAGTGTGGAGCAAAAAAGCATCTCCCTGCATTCAGCTGGCTGGAAATAAAACACAAGGAATAGCAGACTGCATTTTATTGAGGCCTCACTGCAATGATTCTCATCTCATAACAATCTCCACAGAAATGCAGCTCTTAAAAATTAATTTTTCCTTTGGCTTAAGAACCTGACTTAGCAAAAACTAGTTCAGCAAGGGAAGTGCTCATTACTTTAACACATAAGGTATCTGGAAATCACCTGAGGCATAATAATTTATCATAATGGAAAACAATATTTCCTATTTTTCAGCGTTTTCACAATACTGTGCAGAACTCAATTTTAACACATTCGAATTGTTTTAGCTTTAAAAATACAACTGACACATAATTTGCACTCCATTATTTAGAAATATATAGACATACACTTTTTTGGCTGAAGTTTAGGAATGATTCTCAACAAAATTCCTTCTTTAAAAGAATAAAATTGCAGGGTCATAGAATCACACAATGATTTGGGTTGGAAGGAACTTTTAAAAATCATTTCATTCCAAACCTCCTGCCATGGCAGGGGTATTTTTCAGTAAAAAGTGGTGGTGAGTTTTTGCTTCACATTTTCACAAGAGAGGACCTTGATAAATATGGCTAAAAACTAAAATCTGCTTTAATGGTGATTAAAGAGGAGCAAGGACTGCACATGGTATCACTGCTGGGACAGAAGAAATCCAAGTGACTACACACCTTCACCAAATCCATTTATTTTATTTAGTGGGATCTAAAAATGAAAAGGCAACACTTGTTCTTCAGACACCCAAACTGCCTTGGAGAAACAAATTAAACCTTTCTAACCTACTGACTGTGATCACTGCCCTTGCCAGATCTTCCATCTCTCCTTGTGATGTTTTCCACAGTAGTCTGTGTTTAGAAACACAGGCCCAGAGTTCAATTCACATTCATCACACAGAATATAAGAGACACGTGCCTGTAACACCCATAATTTAATACATTTGAAATTCTATTTCCACTTCGCCAGATTTCCTCTGAAATGCCAGTTCTCCCCAAATTTCACCATCATTTCGTGTACCTTGCCACACTAAAGACTGAGCCTGAGTTGTGGTTTCTCCCAGGGCATCTTTCCACCCACATCAGCACCTCTGGGGAGAAATACAGTGAAATTTATCAAGCAACTCAGTGCTTTGGTATGGCTGGGGTTGTTTCTGGCACTGAGTTATAAATCAGAATATTGTACAGAATCAGACCCATCACCTAAGTGAAGAGCAAAGCTGAACACTGCAAGGTGTCTCTGTCATATTTAGGGAATTAAATTCACCAGTAATATCTTCTTCAAATGTCCCAACATGACAAAAGAAGCTTCTCACTTCAGAGGAAAAGCAGCCTTTAGATTAAATCAACAACACAAAAAACCAGCTCATTAAAATGAAAGATTGAGCAGTATGTATTGTGTATTTGCAGCAGCTCAGAAATCAGATGCAAAGAAGAGCTGATGTACCAGACACTTACTGTTAATTTGTGTTTTTTAATGTTAAAATGGCAAAAAAAAAATCCTGCTCACATAAATACTTTGCTTTTTAAAGCATGTAACAGACACAATCAGTGCTCACAACAGCTCTGTAAGGTAATACAGAGAAACATTTGAATTTTCCAGAGATAGAAGGAATTTTTGCAGCCCTGTAATAGCACACAGGACTGGCTCCAGCTCCACTTAAAAGACACAGACACAGCCAAAGGCAGAACCAGCTCCAGAAGTGTTGGCTAAGAGCTTTGCAACATTGATGAAAATTCTGTAATTAATTTCAGAGGATCAAGGATTTAATCTTGCATAATCTGAATACCCAAACTAGTCCCTTAGACAAGGCAGCCAGAAACCATCTGCAACGCTGGAAGAGGCTCCTGGTAAAATAAATCTTTCTACTCAGTCCTTGTTAAGTGTTCCTCGTGTTTTGCACATTTCTCGAAATGGATTTCAGATTTTGAGGCACTGAATTTCCTGCAAAAGGAGGATTACGTGAGGACCAGAGCTCAGATTCAATATGGGTGCTTCAGTTTTATTTTAATGCACAAAGGAGCTTTATCTGCTCAGACACAGTACTTTTGCTTTTTCTGTATTTACATCCTTTCCTCTTAATAAAAGTACCTCTAAGTACCTGAAGCTGTTCAAAGTCTTGCTGTGATGTACCTGTCCCACAGCAGCTGTGCTCTGCCTGGATCTCCCATACCTGAGCTGTAATGACCCACAGGTCACTTCCATTCCAATTTCTAATTAAAGCTAGGTGGAAATTATTAAAACCACGTTTTTTTAAAGAGTGATTTCAAAACTCTTCCCTCATTTACACGATCTTGCTTTCACCCCAGTGAAAAACAACTTTTTAATAAGAAGCTGTGATGAAAGAGAAACATCCAAACCAGCCCAGCCAAGGGGTGAGTGTAGAAGGTCACACAAAATTTTTTGACACACAATCAGTCTGTGCAACTCTCAGCAGTAATTTCAAGCACACCTGAAGTGTTTAAACTCTAATACCTTATTTTATAAAATCACAGGATATCCTGAGCTGGATATCATTCCCCAGTCTGTCCATAACATCCAGGGCTGGTCCATCCCAGGTGTAGAATCCAGCACTATCCCTTGATCAACTTCTTATGATATTTCTCCCAGGGAATGTGGTTTTCAGTCCTTCCTTAGAGGTTCCTTTTGTGTAATCACTGATTTCTCTGATTCACCCATGCCCTAATCATTACACAGTCCATCTCACTCTCACTCTGTTTTGAGAAATATTTAATTATGTGGATTATCTCCCAAGGGTTGATCAGGAAAGGCTTTAGACATCACAAATCCTGCAGCACCCCGAGGGTGGCACAAACCTTTCTTCTGGATATTCTGGCAACAGAATGGACCTCACACCACCTCTAATGTGTTTATCGTGCAGAGAGAGCAAAATTAAGAGATCCCCATTTTTACACCATTATGAGAAACAGATTTAAAAAAAAAAAAAAGAGATATTCAAAATACCCTTCTCTAGTGTTTCCCCTTCCTCCTGACTGATCTTTTTATGAAAAAGCAGCCAAGAAGCTGTTCTTGGGCTATGTGATTTTTTTTTTGTTTCTTTTGGCTGACTGTCAACCACCCAGCAAAAATAAACTCATTAAGTTGACAAAGAGACCCGAGCACACTCGTGTTGTCAGTGCATCTCAGCATCATTCCCGTGAACCCAAAAGCCATAAAACAATTAAAATAAAGTTAAGCTGACTCCACCCTTAGGATGTAACCAAGTTTGCAAGGATCTGTCACTCCAAAGCCAGTGTCTGGCAGCATCTGAGCTCAAGGGGATGTGCAGCTTCAGCACATGTCAAGCCAAAACAGTTCTAAAACTAGCAGCAAAAAAAGGAGAACACTGAGCGTGGAGCCTCCAAAAAAGCATCTCTGCCACAATTAGAGCTCTCAACCTAATTGTGTTTGCAAGCCTACTATTTTTGCATCCAATCCACACTCCCTGCTCTCCCTGTGTAGGATCTGTCCAGTTATCTGGGATTTTTCCTTTGCTGCCACCACGTTTGTGGCTTGCTGAGCGGGTCCCCAGCTCAAGGCTCACAGGGAGCCTCGTAATCAGTGAGGTTTCTACTTAAAAGCAAAAGGGAAAAAAGTTACCATGGCTACTACAGCCACTCAGCTTCCTCAACTACCTCAAGACATTAATTCTGAAGGCTTTTTGGCTATGTGTGCACAAAATGTATGCTTCCATACTACTCTGTCATGCAAATGAGGTTGTGCTGCAGCGTTTGAGATCACCTGGGGACCATTCAATACCTTTGGCTGGCCTTCCAGGAAGACTCCACAAGAAGCAAGGTGATAGCTTCACTGATCACATTAAGGAAATTGTAATTAAATGTATTAAATGTAATTAAAAACAATAATAAAATGTTGTTTCTTACCCAGCCAAATGAAGGTAAATATGTGAACACACATACCCCAGACATTTTCTAGTTCTCAGGCTGAATTTGTAAACAAAATACAGCTGGTAGTAAGGACAGAAGCAGAACAAGGCAAGCCATAAAATATTTGCAGAAAATGCTCTGGAAATGCACTTAAGTTATTCAGAAGATGAGGAAAGCACACAGAGAATGATAAAATGTGTATAAGGTTTGATGCTGGTTTTCATCCAAACACAGCATGAGTAGAAGCCAATCCTGCCCAGGATTTGTGTCACAATTGCTTTTTAGCACCTGGAAAGCACCTGAGCACTTCCTCTACACTCACCTGCATCCCCTGGGCTCAGGCCTGAATGCAAGGGTTGGAATTTGGGTATAAAAGAAAATAAAAAGGAAAAACTTTGTTCAAGGATGCAATTAGTGTGCAAGAGCAAATTAACACATCAAGGGATTCAATTTGCTGCCTTAGCCATGCACAGAATTCTCCCTAAACCACGCAAGGAAAATCAAATCATGGGATGGAAATAGTTCTTCTCTTCCCTTTTTTTCACGTTCCTGTTCTTGCCAGGCATCAGATGTGACCCAGAAACAACACTCAGCAAGGCCAAGGGTCCAAAATTCAGCTTGAATTTTAGGGGGAGCAAGAGCCACCAAGTACCAGCTCTGCAAACTCTGCAGCGCCCAAGCAGCACTCCCAGGCAAACAGGACATTCATCAGAGTGGTTTTATCCTGATTCTCTCCCTACACCACCTCATCCTCCTTCATTCACGGGCTTCCTGACAATTCCTTGTTCTTAGAAGTATTTCTGCATGAGCATCCAAGAATGGGATGTAGAATGTAGATGACGGCGATAATAGAGACGTTTAAAATTAGACTAAGCAGCTGTAATTCTGAATTTGCATTTCTGACTTGATTATAGTAAGCACTGAAGACAATCTGCACAAGAACTAGGAAGGAGCTCATATGCTGCAATAAAAATACAAGAATCTCTCGCATTTTGACCCCATTAAGGGGGGAAAAAAAAGGGTAACAAATGGCGCTTTTATTGAAGTTGTTTCTTTGCTGTTCTGCAACTTCATCTTAAAGAGTCACCTGTGGATTTGAATTGCAAGAATTAAAGTAACCAGCTTTCATGTATTTTACAAATGCAAGAACTATTCTCCTACTTACCCTGGACTTTTCTCACTTCATATTTTAGTTGTTATCTATTTTATACCTTTCCTTGCAAGTCTGTACAGTCTCTTATCTGAACAGTCAACATTTGGAACCATGGGATAACAACTTATGAAGCACTTTGATAAATTCTCTATCAAAACCAAGCACAGATGACACAATTTTACTTAAATATTCTGTCACAATAAAAAAATGTTAGAATCAATCCTGTTCTATTTTGGTAAAAAATGAAATAACCATTTTCATCATATGATTTTTTTACAGAGATGCAGGGAAAAAAAGTGTATTTGGGTTCTATACTCAAAGTTTCTCAATTAGTATAATGAAGAAATAATCATGAGTAACTTAGCTGGTCATTTTATATCAGGAAGAAAGACCTGATAATAACATTAAAGAAAGTTAATATTTAATGACAGAGGACATCATACCTATTCTCTGTTGATTTATATTCATTCATTTACTTAAAACTGTTATTTTACAGAGATCTCCAGGTTAACTCAGAAGTTACAGAACAGCTTTGAAGAAGAAATTTCACTGTACCAAAAAGAAAACAACAAAACGTTTTTCTAGAGGCAGCAAAGGAGAAAAAAAAAATACCGAACCAGATAAAAACATCTGCCTCAGATGATCTCTTTGCAAATAATTCTTATGCCTCTTCTTGAAAGATTTGACTCATTTTTGTTGGTGTGGATCCTCTGGAAAGGACACAACTCTTGCCACTGACACGATGGCACTTCAACAGAACTAAAACCAGGCCTTACCAAAAATTCACTCCACTTTTCAAGCACTTTACTCCACAGTCTAACTTGAAAGTTCAAACTCAAGGAAGAGGTCTTTTGGAGTTCCTTTTGATGTTTGGAAAGACACAGAGAACTGATAAAAGTGGTTTTGTCAGCTCTGCACAGGATGGACACAGCTTCTGTGTTTCAAACATAAGGAGTATTTCCAGCTGATCCTTTCCTTACAAGCACAACTTAGAGAAGGGAGAGATTCAGCTGCTCCTGCTGTGCTGAATGGGCTCTAAAGGAGAACTGCCATAAACAGATTCAGTGGAATGTAGAAGAGGGGGTTTTGTTAGTAAATAACAGAGTATTAAAAATTAAAGTTGATTAGTTGTAGAAAAGGGCAAAGTGAATAATCCATTTAGAAGCTTTAAGTAACTGAAAAGCCTAAGCCCCATTTGCAGAAGTCACCTGGGCAACTGGGAGCCTCCCCTGACAGAAACCACTTCCACTTCTTTTCTTCAGAATTTAAGTGCCATTTACATTCAAACTGCCTTCCATTTTAATATTCCTGCCTGCATTGAGCATATTGGAACATATGCTTGTTGTTTTTTTTAATACAAAGCTTCAAAGAAAAGGACAAGTGCACAGGAGAAAGAAATGTCACACAATAATTACTGTAACACCAGCAATAACAGCAGATTGGAGTATCTACAAAAATATCTTTAAAACACTCTGAACACAGAAATTCTTTTGTGTAGCTGAAAAATCTACTGGGTTTTTTTTCTGCCTCTCAAATGCAACCCCTGTGAGATGTTCTCAATGTTACAGGATTCAGCTTCACTTAACTGAGTAATTCTCATTACTTAAGGAGCCTGAAAACTTGGGCAGTCTCTGCTGCAATGTTGAAAATGTCTCTCCACTGTTCTCTGTACCAGAATACTAATGCAGGGGGTGAGGTGGCTGAAAAGCACAGCTAGACAAAAAAATACTCCAAAGGAGGAAAAAAAGCGCCTGGCTATCAGAAAATGCTGATTCAGCAGAGTTAAAGTACTCCAAGGGAAGGTGTGCTTTCTCCACACAGCCACTGAAAAACTATGGAAAAGCTTTCCTCCTGCCCCTACGAAGTCCAAATGCCCTCTCTGATGACAGCACAAGGCATCTGAAACAATAAAATGTGCATGGGGGTGAGGGGAGGAAGGATAGTGCTGACAGGGGAAAGATGTGCATTTTGCTGGCAATTTTAAAATTCACCTGCTTGTCCCATGCCAAACCAAAAACTGATTCAAAACACAAGGAACACAAAAATCCAGCCTTCCCACCAACTGTACTGGTTGGATGGTCATAACAGTTTATTACCACAGAGCAGCTGATCTTTTGTTGTATCAATATGACTTCAACCTATCTGAGTGTTTGGAAACATTCACAAATGCCTTTCTGTATCCAACCCCTGCTTGGAACCAGACACCACTGCTCACTCAGTGGCTCGTGTGTGATGCTGAGGAGACCATGAGAAAACTGAGATGTAGAGCTGTTATCCAGAAACCTGATACAAATTTCATTTACAGCTGCAGGGTGCTGAGCCTGCCCAACCAAAGGCTCCATACAACAGCGTTATCACTCCGGGCTGTGTTTAGGTGGATTCCTCTAAGAGAGTAAGAAGCTACAACACAATAACTTAGAATCATGGAATGGTTTGGGTTGGAAAAGGCCTTAAAGATTATCTCATCCTAACCCCTGCCATGGGCAGGGACACCTTCCACTATCCCAGGTTGCTCCAAGCCCCATCCAACCTGGTCTTGGACACTTCCAGGGATGGGGCAGCCACAGCTTCTCTGGGCACCCTGTGCCAGGGCCTCCCAATCCTCACAGGGAAGAATTTCTTCTGTATTTGTAACCTAAATTTCCACTCTTTCAGTTTGAACCCATCCCTTGTGCTGTCACTCCAGTTCCTGATGAAGAATCCCACTCTGGATTCTCTGCAGCCCCTTCAGATACTGGCAGGAGCTGTGAGGTCTCCACAGAACCTTTTCCTCTCCAGGCTGAACAGCTCCAACTTTCTCAACCTGTCTGCATGGGAAAGATGCTCTGATCCTCTTATCTACTTCGTGGCCTCCTCTGGACTTGCTCCAACAGTTCCATGTCCTTTTCATGCTGGGGGCACCAGAACTTACAAGATTGTTAACTTAGCTATCAACCACATTTTTAATACAGGACAAAATATGGTTTCTGTTCTTTGTCGTCACTTCTTCAACTCTCTTGTTACAGTAGTCTTAAAAAAATCCTGTCTTTTTACTTTCCAACACTGCTCAAAGCAGGCTGGACTCAGCAGCAGCTTCCTCCCAGTCAGGTTGGGGTGTTGTTGGTCCAGCTGGAGGATCTCACCCATCAGTGCTGGAGCTCCAGAGAGGAACGAGAGCCTCAGCTGCTCCTGCTCCCTGCAGCAGCCTCATGCCTTGGAAAGCTGTGCCTCAGGAAAGTTCTCAGACCACTTAATCCTAACAAATGTAACAAATGCGGTGTTTACAGAAAATCAACAAGTTTATCTTAGTCAGGAGTAGCTCTCAGCCTCCTCTGAAATACAACATTCTCTTTGTAACTTTCACCTTCCCCTCCCATTCTGGTCTTTTTTATATCCCCTTCTTGCATCTCACCTAAAGCAACTCTAAGGGAACAATTCCTACAGACCTGAGCCACCAAAACCTCCCATCAAGTTATGTCCTAAGCATGTCCCAGTAATTACTAACAGGTTAGTGCTGCTACTCTTTATTTCTGCACATTTCCCTTCTTATTTCCAACTGTGTACTGTATTTATTTGCTTATTCTTCCCTGTGAGTGAGGCACAGGGTGCCCAGAGAAGCTGTGGCTGCCCCTGGATCCCTGGAAGTGTCCAAGGCGAGGCTGGACAGGGCCTGGAGCAACCTGGGACAGTGGGAGGTGAAAGGAGGTGGAACTGAGTGATTTTAAAGGTCTCCTTCAACCCAAACCATGCTGTGACTTTATGATTATTTGTGTTTAGCTGCCCTTCATCTCTCCATCACCATCTGACATAACATCTAAATTCAAAGTATTCCTATGCTTTGCACACCTGTGAACAAACTATGGAGCAAGTGAATAAAGAGTTCAGCTCTCTTGAGCCAAGCCAATATGCTGTATTCAAAACAAAGCCTGCTCATCTAAAATGTAATAAAACGTCATTCTGTCACTGGAGACAGAAAAAAAAAATAATCTCATGCTGGTGTGTTCAGCCAGCATGTAACACCTGCAAGGCATTGTCATAACTACTACAATTTGGCCACAAAACAGATTTCAGTAAATACTGTGGTTCTAATTCATATGTAACAAGAAGAAAAGTGTTAAGGGATAAAAAATTCATACTTTTCGAAACAGTAGGTGTAAAAAACTAATAGGTGAGGATGAAGACATTTCTTGGCAGCAGGAAAAAAAGCAGGGGGGAGCTGCAGGAACAAAAGAAATCTCAGCTGTCACGCAGGTGGGGTGCTAAACAGGGACTCTGAGCTACACCAAGAGTGCACAAGGGCAGATACATTCAAAAAGTAATTCTGTGTGTGTGCAAAGAAGTTGATGATCTGCTGGTACCTCGTAAGAATGTTAATTACTTTTCCATCCCATTGCAAATACAATGATAAAATAGTATTACTTTGCAGTAAACATTTTTGGTCAGCAGAACCAAGTATCATCATGGAGAAGCACTCTCAGAAGTGTGCAAGGAGTTCTCTGCCCTACCAGCATGGATTTTTAGGAATTCTGAAAATCCTGGGGAAATCCCAGCAGTCTGAATGAACACTTAGATTACAACCATGCTCTAGAAGACACAGTGAGACAGTGGTTGCAACCACAGGAAGGTCAGAACAATGCCAGTCCTGAACAAAACCATAATTTAAGAAAAATTATATGGGACTCAACTGCTACCTCAGAGCTCTGTAACAAATAATAGGAAGTCAAATAATGAAAGCTGGCTTTCTAAAATGATTGTGGTTTAATTC
The DNA here is from genome assembly GCA_013400955.1 of Drymodes brunneopygia. Taxonomy (NCBI): domain Eukaryota; kingdom Metazoa; phylum Chordata; class Aves; order Passeriformes; family Petroicidae; genus Drymodes; species Drymodes brunneopygia. The sequence continues at coordinate 138,654 of VZTZ01002409.1, forward strand.
CTTGATAGGACTGGTACTTCCAATTGACAGAAATATCTGCTTGTATGAACTTCTCTGGCCACTTGGTGCAGTGCTCTGTGAGAGCCTGACAACAAAACAGAACCAATTAAACTGGTGAAGAACTGGTTAAGTGACATCTCAAAAAGAAAAAAAGAACAGCTTTTAAGAAGAGCCCATCACAAGATAACTCAGATTAACATGGAGTTCCCAGAAGGCGGAGCCACCACAAAACACCTTTTCAATTATTTGTAAGTCCACACCGTAAATCATGACACAATTTGCAGAAGTATAAATTGATAGAGTGGTACATAACTGAGACAAATCAGTTCCAAAAAGCCATCAGGAGTGCTGGGTATCATCAATCAATTCTAGAAACATACGTTATTTTAAAAAGCCACGTACGAAGTTATAAAGCTGCCATCAGGAAAACACAAGGCAGTCTACGGAATGATGAACTCTTGTGGAAAGAAAGAGTCCTGCAAAGGGTTTGCCACCCTGAGAGCACCCAGAGAAAAGGAGATCAAAATGCAGGGCTGCAAATGAAGGTTTAATGTGTAAATGTGATGCAGAAGCAGGAGAGTAACACCAGAGAGGTAATATTTTAACACACAAAACACTCCTGAGACAAGGCTCTGGGTGAGCTGCATCCAGCTCACGTTTTCATAAAAATGCTGAAAAAGTGGATTTGGAAAAAACAAGCCCCAGAAACTGAGTTCGGAGGAAAATGCATGCAGTGATAGATTTAAAGAATTTCAGTACACTTGGTTCTTCAAGCAGAAAAGAGAGGGAATACTGGGTTACAGCAGATAAATACTGCCATGGTAAGAAAATACTTTGAGTTCTTTAGCATAGTGGAGAAAGGCACATCACTAACCAGGGACTGGAAGCTGAAGCCAAATAACTTAATAAACAGCAGACTCTCTACCTCTTACTGTCTCCTGACCAAAATTCCAATTTTTCTGGAAAACATGTTTCAGCCAAATGCAAGTTATTGCATTCAAGAGTAACTGGATCAAATCCAACTGACTACAACAGTCAAGGGGTCAGAGCAGGAGATCTAATTGCTTCCTTTGGCTTTCAAGCCTCAGTCTACAAATACTCTTGGTTTTCAGGGCTTCAAAGGCATTTCAGTAGTACCATGCAAGCTCAACATTAATATTAAAAGAGCCCTCAGAAAATCTGCATGAATTACAGTTGTATTTCCATGTAAAGGCTCGAGTGACACCGGAGCTTTCCTGTTGAGGCTTCTGTCATCAGCTGAGCCCATTAATGGAATTACAGCTACCTTGTACCCAGCTGGGGTGGTATTTCTGTAAACAAGCATTGACACCACTGAGTGCAGAACTTCACCCTTCACGCCAGTACTTTCCTCTAGAAAGAATCCTGTTCGACCCGGAGTAGAAAAAGGCTGATACAATGCATTGTATCAATCACAGGCAATACAGGTAAAAACAAAAACCAGCAGCATTGTAATAGCCACAAAGCCAGGAAAATCTGCTGTTTGCATCAACAGCATCGTCTGAGCCTGCCCCTGTTTATGCTCCTCATCTACCTGGCACTCCAGAACACTCACAGCACTCACTGCAGTCTCGACAAACTCAGTATTTTTCAAGAATACACACCAAGGTTCTGTATAACACACACGTTAAATATCCAGGCTGGTAGAGTTGTTCTGTAGCATCAGTTGCTGTGGTGTCTGTGGACTTCTAAAATAACAACGGGGTGGAAACGTATCTATCCTGGTGAAGTAGGAACGAACTTCAAATTCAGCAAACGGAAACTCGAAAAGGCTGGAATTGTCCGACGCACGCTCACAATCAAATAAATGCTCCACAGGAGAGAAACACCATCACCAAGAGACAGAGCATCACCTTAAGAAGAACCCAGCATCACACGCAGACAGAGACACGAGGGAGGGCATCCACCCCTCCAACCTGCAGAGAAGGAAGCGCCTGCCACCTTCACGCTGCACCCCGCTGTAAATATGTACGGAAGTTTCTTTCCCGAAGCCCTGGCACACACGGATGTTCCCCTGAGCATCCCCAACACCAACTCCCAGATGGGCACGGCAGCCAGGCGTGCTCCCCACCAGCACCACCATGGCCGAGCAAAACTTCTTCCACTCCAAGGAGCCCCGCAAGGAGACACTCGGGCTGCCGTCACCTTCTTCCAGCCAACATCCCCACGGCTCCTCGCCATCCCCGGCGCTCCACGCGAAGACAAAGCCACGCTTTAAACTTTCGCTCCTCGCCACCGGAGCGGATCCTCTGCTGGGAGCCGGCACCTCTGGGATGTGCAGCGGGTGCTCGGGAAGGTCTCAGAGCCTGGGAGAGGCCTAGAGGGAAGGGATGGAGGAGGTGCCCGCAGCCCCCTCCCCACCGCCCAGCCCCGCTCCCCGCGCCCCTCCCCCGCCGGCTCCCGGCTCGCACAATCGGAGCAGCAGCCGCCGCAAATCACAGGGACGCACAGGGGGATGGATAAAAGGGAGGAAGGAGCCTCTGACGCCTGAAGAAAGGAGAATAATTTCAAACAATACCGAAAAAAAGAAAAAGACTTAAGATAATACGGAGCCAGGTTTCACCTCGAAGCGATGGCGGGTAAATAGATGAATAAGTGAAGCGACACACCTTTGACCCTCTCTTTTCTTCCCTAAATATAATCCCCCTCTTCCCAAAATACACACACCACAAAATGACCATTAATTCAAATCCATTCTTTACAGGAGGGGGGGATTATCCCTGTGACCGACTCTGTCTCTTTCCCTCTCCCGGTCTTTCACTGCGCGAGAATTGAAATTGCATTTAAAAAAAAAAAAAATGGGAAAAGCAGGGGGAGCAAAAAAGGCAATATTATTATATCTGGAGGGTGCGAAATGTGGGCACGGGGAGAGGGAGCCTGGGGGATGGGGAGGAGTAGAGAAAGGTGGCTAAGGAGAGAAGAAAGGAAAGGAGGACCAGGAAGCGCAGGGAAGGATGAGGGGAAGGCGAGATAAGGGGGAAGGAGGATAAGGAAAGAAGGATGAAAGGAAGGAGGTCGGGAGGAAGGATGAAAGGGAGGAAGGGATGAGGGGAAGAAAGGAGGATGCTTTGCCCTGGCCTCACCTCAGCTCGGTGGGTGGGGGTGGGAGAATCTCTGGCCGCCGCCGCCGCCTCCTCCTCCGCCACCTCCTCCTCCTCCCCAGCNGGGCGGTGCGGAGCGGGAGGCGGAGGGGCGGCGGGGAGGCGCGGCAGCGATGGAGGGATGGCTGTTTACGAGATCGGGCTGTGACAGCACAAGGGGAACGGGCTCACAGTGCAAGAGAGTGGGTTTGGATTAGATAATAGGAAGAAGTTCCTCCCTGTGAGGGTGGTGAGGCCCTGGCACAGGCTGTCCAGTGAAGCTGTGGCTTCTCCATCCATGGAAGTGCTCAAGGCCGGGTAGGATGGGGCTTGGAGCGACCTGGTCTAGTGGAAGGTGTCCCTGCCCATGGCAGGGGGATGGAACGAGATCGGGGTCCCCTCCAGCCCAAGCCATTCCGTGGCTCTCTGAAGGCAGTGCCGGCAGCCGGGGCTCTCCGGGCACAGCCGGGTGGCCCAGGGCCAGCACTGGGAGCTGCAGCACCAGGGCTGGGACAGGAGCTGGAGGCGTTCTCGGGGTGCGCTCCTGGGATGGCCCCGTGCGCTGCCTCAGGTGCCTGGCAGGGGGAACATCGGTGGGTTATGGATGTACCGTCAGGACTTATTGCAAGAGCCTCAGCTCTCCTCTTAAATTACGAAAATTCTGCGTATGTCTTTCTTACTTGAGTGTTCGGCAGCCCTGCGTTACAGGAGGGTGTAGCCGGGTGGGGTCGGGCTCTGTCCCTAGGGAATCAGCGACAGGATGACAGGTCACAGCCTTAACATGCGCCAGGGGACGATCAGGTTGGACATCATAAGAGATTTCTTCACAGAAGGGGTGGTTAGACATCGGGATGGGCTGCTGAGAGGTGGTGGAGTCACCATCCCTGGAGGTGTTTGAGGAAAGACTGGACGTGGCACTCAGTGGTGCTGGGTCATAGGTTGGACTCGATGATCTCAGAGGTCTTTTCCAGCCTAATTCTGTGATTTGCTGATTCTGTGATTTGTTGATTCTGTGCACCAAACACCAGGGCTTAGTCCTTGTACTTTTATCTCCCCCTTATTTCAACTGTATTGCTCATCTTACCAACCTTATTTTTATTTTTTATTTTTATTTCACTACACTGGCAGCACCTTCTGCTGTCTGTTTTGGACAGAACGTGCTGCCACCATCCCGCTCCAAAACCGCTGAGCCCCAGTGGTGGAGGATCCCTGTGGAGCATGGGTGTCACGAAGGGATTTTGCAGTGCCAATCCCACTGACGTGCTGTCGTTCCAGGCATCCTTTGCACCTCTTGTGGCACCCATCTGCTCCCCTGGCTTCTGAGTAAATTCAGAGGCAACAAGGAGGGGAGGGGGAGGAGGCCTCCCACGCTTCTACCTTTGCTTGACAGTTTTAGGCTTGCAGGGATCTTGCCAAAATAGTTTCCCTGCCTCAGCCTGCATGGGAACGATGTTAGTGGTACAGGTGCCTATTAGGCCTCAAGTAGAGGCAGCAGTTTTGAGTCTTTTTCCTCTATCTTCCCATATAAACATATAGTCAGGATCTATATTCATGAATTAGTGAGGAGTGGAGCTGCATAGGAACCTTCTCTCAGGGATTGAAGCTGGGAAAAAAAAATTTCTTAGGCAAGAACTCATTTAAATAGGAATTTAAATGTGACCAGATGCTTCATGGCACATACTTGGTGCAGCCATGTAGCTGGAAGTAGTCACAGTCAGTAGAGTACAGAAATACTTTGAATTATTTTAACCTCAGAGTCTCAAGTGTGAACAGAGACCATGCTAGGCTGAGCTCCCCTTTATGATGGGATGTAAATTTTTGGTGCAAAGCAAACCGGGCATTTAGTTTGTGTCTTTAATAAGCTTCCAGGTGGCACCAAATTCTTTTTCTAGGTACTGCTACTGTCCTTCCCACCCTGTTAAACAGAGCCATGTGATGTTAGGAAAGTGTTACCTACAGACCTTCTGTTCCTGGCCTACATTTCTGCAATCCAAATGTTTTGGATTGCTGGTCTAGGTAGGGGCAGTGCCTTCCTTTGGAACTGACGAGTGTGTTGTGAATATTAATGGCAACAAGGAATGTTCCCAAACAGAACATGGTGAATTACCTCCTGCTTTATCACCGTGCATTACTTTGCTAATTGAATGTCAGCTAAATGTTCCTCCAGGCATCTGACTGGAATGAGCATGAGCTACAGTGAACGTGGAAGACCACAAATAATAAATAAGCATGACAATGAAAAACAGTGTTTCTCCCCTTCACCAGCAGCAAGGCTTCAAATACATCTCTTGTAAATTTGAACCTGAGGACTCATTCAGCTGTCTTTGTGTGGTTTTGTTTAAAGTGTGTCAATTTAAGAAATAAACGAGATTACTGACCTAGTCCAGATTACTTTTGTCTGAGGAAGAAGACGTGGATTGCTGGACTGTTGCTAAGAGATCTCCCAGAATGCCATAAAGAAACCTGAAGATCTGGGAGAGCTGTATGAACTTACTTTTTTCATGGTTCTGAAAGAGGCTTTGTCATTTCTTTCTTTCCTTCAGGTTATTAACTGATTTTTGAAATCACCCTTATTTTTGATCAGTCTCAAAGAAAAGGGAGGAAACCGAATTTGTTGCCACTGTTTACTAAAAACTGAGATAAGCTGCTAAGCTGCTCAGGGAGTGAATGTAGCTTCATGCAGCCAAGGGAGGCCACCTGACAGCTCCAAACAAATGCTTTTGACTCCGTGAGATCTCCCACTGCCAACATGGAGAGAGAAGAATCATCATCAGACCACTGGAATTACTGGGCACTTGGATTAGCAAAATGGACAAAAGGACCGTTCTGCTTAAGGGAAATACGCATGGATGTGGTTTTTTTTTTAAGTTGTGTGTCAACTGTGGAACTGTCACGATCTAGAACCCAATTATTTTAGTGGGCTTTGTGCAAGATGAAACCTCAGACTGTGCCCATTCACCTCATACAGGTGGAGTAGCCCTTAGCTATGGAAAATGCCATCGGGGAAGGAGTGGGATCATTGTTGAAATGCAGTTCCTGGCTCTGGAAGGACACAGTGACCAACCAGAAGGAGGATGCACAGGAAAATTCATGGTGTTTTGGGAGCTTTGCAGGATTTGCTTGGCAGGATGAGCATTTATGTTCTCTGAGTGCATTCCTCTTGGAAAAACTCAAAGCTCTGTGGTTCCTGGGATAACAAGGAAAGGAGATCAAGGGGGAATTAAGTTTCTCTTCTCAAGGAACTCCACACTGGGAATTGTGGCTTTACAGGCAGCTTGTTGGTTCTGAGGGTATCACACAGCAAATTCAGCACACAGCAGTGCTGGCTTTCCCAATTTTAATCGATAGTTTGTTGATGCCCAGACAGATCTGAACTTCACTTTCTGAATCATCTTTTGAATGTTTTTTTAATAACAGCAATAGATAGGAGGGACCTTGACATGATGTGGTGAAGTGTAAATAATTTTCTTCTGCTTACCATTAAAATCCAGCAAATACAGGTTTTCTCCATAAAATTACATGTTACATGTGTTCTCTGACAAAGTTCCTTTGATAATGGGGATATCAATCCAAAACTTTTATTTTTTCCAGCATACCAGAAGAATTTACATCGAGGATAGATCTAAAATTAAACTGAGCATATTTATAAATATAATCACAATATTATTGCTTCATGCTAATTCCAGCTTTTTATATTTTTTATTTCTTTCTTTTTAATACAGCAATCAAGTTATCTCTTTTTTTCCTCACATTTGGCTTAACTGGACGTTTAACTTTTGCTATCCTATCTGTCACATCATTTATCTCTTTTTTCCTCTGTTTTCTTGTATTTTCCTTGCATCTAAGTACTGTACAATACCAGTTTCTTCAGTTAGACTTACTATTTGACATGTTTTCAGCCTTACAATAGCTTAGTCTGCTTCTTGGAGCATCACAAACTGTGTTTTTATCTCTGCACCTGGCTCTTGTGCAAATACCACAGCAGGAATTACCCCCCTTTCCCCAGCATAAAGTCTCAGCATTGTGTCTGCGTACACACAAAAAAAACCCTCCACACCTTTTACTCTTCTTTTCTCTTGTAGAACTTTCTCCTACACCCAGAGAGATGATTGCTGAAAACCATTCTGATTGTTTGCTTCAAGAACATGAACTTCTTCGAGTTCTTACATCTTCTGTTGTTATTATCTCAATACTTCTGTGCCTAAATGGGCTTTCTTCACCACCTAATCCTGAATGCCTGCTCCTATTTGTACATTTGTGTTGTGGTGA
>VZTZ01002409.1:146559-166710 GCA_013400955.1 Drymodes brunneopygia
CTGACAGCTCCAAACAAAGGCTTTTGACTCCATGAGATCTCCCACTGCCAACATGGAGAGAGAAGAATCATCATCAGACCACTGGAATTACTGGGCACTTGGATTAGCAAAATGGACAAAGGGACTGTTCTGCTTAAGGGAAATATGCATGGATGCTTTTTTTGGGTTTTTTTTTTCAGTTGTGTGTCAACTGTGGAACTGTCATGATCTAGAACCCAATTATTTTAGTGGGCTTTGTGCAAGATGAAACCTCAGACTGTGCCCATTCACCTCATACAGGTGGAGTAGCCCTTAGCTATGGAAAATGCCATCGGGGAAGGAGTGGGATCATTGTTGAAATGCAGTTCCTGGCTCTGGAAGGACACAGTGACCAACCAGAAGGAGGATGCACAGGAAAATTCATGGTGTTTTGTGAGCTCTGGGGACAGTTCACAGGATTTACTTGGCAGGATGAGCATTTATGTTCTCTGAGTGCATTCCTCTTGGAAAAACTCAAAGCTCTGTGGTTCCTGGGATAACAAGGAAAGGAGATCAAGGGGGAATTAAGTTTCTCTCTCAAGGAACTCCACACTGGGAATTGTGGCTTTACAGGCAGCTTGTTGGTTCTGAGGGTATCACACAGCAAATTCAGCACACAGCAGTGCTGGCTTTCCCAATTTTAATCGATAGTTTGTTGATGCCCAGACAGATCTGAACTTCACTTTCTGAATCATCTTTTGAATGTTTTTTTAATAACAGCAATAGATAGGAGGGACCTTGACATGATGTGGTGAAGTGTAAATAATTTTCTTCTGCTTACCATTAAAATCCAGCAAATACAGGTTTTCTCCATAAAATTACATGTTACATGTGTTCTCTGACAAAGTTCCTTTGATAATGGGGATATCAATCCAAAACTTTTATTTTTTCCAGCATACCAGAAGAATTTACATCGAGGATAGATCTAAAATTAAACTGAGCATATTTATAAATATAATCACAATATTATTGCTTCATGCTAATTCCAGCTTTTTATATTTTTTATTTCTTTCTTTTTAATACAGCAATCAAGTTATCTCTTTTTTTCCTCACATTTGGCTTAACTGGACGTTTAACTTTTGCTATCCTATCTGTCACATCATTTATCTCTTTTTTCCTCTGTTTTCTTGTATTTTCCTTGCATCTAAGTACTGTACAATACCAGTTTCTTCAGTTAGACTTACTATTTGACATGTTTTCAGCCTTACAATAGCTTAGTCTGCTTCTTGGAGCATCACAAACTGTGTTTTTATCTCTGCACCTGGCTCTTGTGCAAATACCACAGCAGGAATTACCCCCCTTTCCCCAGCATAAAGTCTCAGCATTGTGTCTGCGTACACACAAAAAAAACCCTCCACACCTTTTACTCTTCTTTTCTCTTGTAGAACTTTCTCCTACACCCAGAGAGATGATTGCTGAAAACCATTCTGATTGTTTGCTTCAAGAACATGAACTTCTTCGAGTTCTTACATCTTCTGTTGTTATTATCTCAATACTTCTGTGCCTAAATGGGCTTTCTTCACCACCTAATCCTGAATGCCTGCTCCTATTTGTACATTTGTGTTGTGGTGAAAAAGAGATTTCTCGGAGAACAGGGAAACTAAGATTAGTGGGGGTTCTTCATGAAAAGAATCAGTTAGGTAATATCTAAGTGAGAGAAACTGAGGATTTATCTCATAGGCAATTCAAACAGACTTTGAAAGCTGCAGGTGGAACTTGGAATACTTGAAGGTTCTTTTAGGCTCCATAGTTTTTAAAGACAAACCAACTGATGGGTTGTTTTTTAATGTAGATAGTTGGCTACCTGTGCTGAAGGGAGGTTGTCAGCAGCTCTCAAGAGATCTTTCAGTGCCTTGTATAATAAAACATTTCCTTTTGGACTTGGCTGAGTGCACACAGATACCCAGGGATTGCCTAACATCACTCCCTGTCCCTGAGCACTTTGGGGTATCTGTAATTTGGGTTGGGTGTGCCATTTTTGAGCCCTGTATTGCTCAAAGTAAACACATCAAAAAAATTTCCTGCTTCTCCTGTAGAGTGAGACTCTGCTGTGCTGGCTATTCCATGAGCTGCACAGGGAAGCCTTCCCAGCCTGCAGGACAGTTTAAATTGAATATTGTGTGCAGAGTCACTTGCAAGGTGGGTTGTGACTCAGAGGCCCCTGCCTGCCATGCCCTCTGCCACCCCTTTCTCTGGCTCAGAACCTTCCAGACAGAGCATCCAGGGACTGACCCTGCCCCAGACCCCTGGAGTGACTTGCAGGCAAGCAGCAGGTGTATTTTGTTTGGAAAAAAACACAGGGGGTCTGTCTATCCACCTTTTTATGCTAAAGGGGATGGGGCAGGTGCCTCCCCTGCTGTCAGCAAGCTGACTTTAAATATAACAAACAAAACACAAAAAATATACCTGCTCTTTGCCTCTGTTGAACTTAGATCAATGCCCACCATAGCAGTCTGTTACAAGGCCTTTTCCTTAAATGGTTTCTTCTCAAAACCATAGGAACAAGTTTTAAATTTTGTTGATATTTTCCATTGGACTTCAGTTGATGCCACCAATTGTCAGAGCAGGGAGTTGTGTTTGTGGAGATCATCTCTCACCCTTTAATTGCAAGAAGGGCACTTCTCAGTAGATTCATTGGGTCTCTGCATTTTGAAGGGGGATAGAGAAAGAAAGGTTTAGAAGTTTTGCATTTATTCAGAGAATGTGGTATAAATTTTGGAATGTTCAATTCAAATGCCATAACTTCTCTTTCTCACATTTATAAAATAAATATGTTCTGTCTCAAAGACTGACACTAGGGAAAATGTATCTTCTCATCTCTTCTTGAACAACTGACTTCACTTCCTTCAAGCTGCCTCAGTTTCTCTACCTCAAAGCTTCCTTAATTGCACATACATCAGAAAAAAATCTTTTTCTGTCTCTCCTCAGAGCTCTTCTTGCCTACAAACCCCTTGTTCAGACAGCAGAGAGTGCTGCTCCCCGTGTTGACCTCCACCTTCAAGCTGTTTGTCTCCCATCTGTTGTTTGTAAACACTCCATGCCTTGTGCTGCTGATGTTGTTAGCTCCTTGCAAAACAACTTCTATTTTCTTCTGTTTGCACACTGCATCAAAACAACAGGAAATCTGTCCATGCCTGGGAAGCCCACGCAACGCCAGGAGAGATTTTTTTTTTTCCTTGCTGGGGAGCTCAATTAAGGAAACTTGTCAGAGGTAAACAATGATGATGCAAAGCTGTAACTCAGCCTGGTTCATCTGTGCACGGAATTTGTGTTCAGGGAATCTTGGAGCAAGGAGAGGGAGACACCAGAGGAGGAGGGAGCTGGGCTCAGTGTGAGAAGGGACAGGAGGTGGCAGAGGAACGAGGCAGAAGGTGCACAGATTAAGAACTGCAGGGTGTATTTTTGGCTCATGCCTTTGCAGAACTAGTTAAAAGTTGTCTTCTGGAACTTCTCTGTCCCTAGAATCCCTTTCTTTTCCCAGCCAAAGAAAAGCATAGGGAGAAGGATTAATTTTTTTTTCTTAATAACTGTCACAAAATAAGATTGACTCCAGAATCATCAGTGTGAGGAGCAGAAGGGTTTTCTGTGCTGCCATGGCTGCACATCCAGTTCATGAAGCATTCTGCTCTGGAAGGAAACAGCCAATGGATCTGCTTCACTTCAGGGAAATCACTGCCCTCAAACCTTCTGCTTTTTCCTTTATTACATCCTGTTGTGCTTTTGTCACATGGGAGATGGCATGGAAAGCTGTCCAGTACTTGCTCATCCACAGGAGCATTGCTGGATTCCTCAGAACCCCAGCAGTTTTTTTTCAATGTCATGAGTATTGGGCTAAATTCTGATCCTTTCTCAGGCCTTGTTATACAAACTCCTGTTGTTTCTAGTGGACAGAACATGACAGGGATTATTTATATCTGATATATCTGGCATAATATAATGTTGCATCTTGGTAGTCTGCAGGTAACTGGGTATGGAACAAAAAACTTGGGTTTAGAAACTTTTATTGTTCAAAATATCTGGTTTCCACTAATGATTCTCTGTGTTTAATTAAGGTTTAAAACAGGTGGCTGTGATACATTGTTTGCTAAACACTTTTTAGTGAGGAGAAATGCAAACAAATGTATTTTCTATCTTTTGAGCACAAAGCAGTGATCAAGATTTGTTTTACTTACAGGAATGTTTACAGGAATTATTTCCCACGTCCTGAAGAATGTAAACTTTCTAATTCCTTTTTTTTTTTCCTCTTGACAGAAGCCCAGGATGATGCATCTTTCCAGTAACTGCTGTAAAAAAGCACAAGAGACTTTGAACTGAAACATGGCCTGAAGAAAGTTAATGAAGTTGTTAATAGTCTGTGTCACAAATGAGAAGACTGTGGATGATTCTGGTCCTTTTCCTTCAGGCCTTGATGAGTCATGAAAATGAAAGCAAGCTAATTTTTCTAATGGAGCAGGTTCTGTAAGTAAAAAAAGAGGAAAAATCAAGAAAACAACTAAAATACAGATATTTGATGACAGGAGCTACTGCTGGTGGTGACCAGTGTGTTGTAAGCTGGAATTTTCTTCAGTCTTAATGGATCTTTGACCTAATTTACAGAATCTTGTTAATTAACATCTTTAGACAGGTCAAACCTTTTTTCCTGCTAAAGGTCATATGCTTCAACTACGAAATCTTTTCTCATCTGCAGAACAGCACAGCAACATAAAATTCAGGTGTTATTTTTTATTCTGAACATGTTAATGAATCATGAGCAATAAGCCTGGAGTATTTCACACCCCTTTGCCCTGTCCTCATTAAATGATTATTTTTTGAGTTCCTGTGTGTGAATGATCACAGGGCTGTGCAGTTCTCCAGCAACAGGCTCATCCTCCCAAGCCTGGAGATGGATTTAATTTCACAGAGAAATAAAATGACAATCCAAAAACCCACATGGACCCAATAATTGTGAGAGAAGCGTAAGAAGAATGCTCCTTGTAAAACAAAGGTGCCACATTGAGATAAAAACCTTGATTTCAGCATCAGAAATGCTGTGAATGTTTCAGTTGAATTATGCAGCTTTATTATTTCTGAAAATGGTTGCTCCTCTTGGTCAATCAGGTCAAGTGTTACCTAAGGGCTCACAGACCTTACATAAATAAATACACCTCAAATGGGAATGGCACTGCAGGAATATTGACATTTTCAAATCATTCTTGGTATTTGAATAACAGCTGAATGAGCTGTCCCTTAAAAAAAACCTAAAGAAAGAAAACTGATTTCATTAAATTGATGAACCTGCTCAGAAATATTGAAGGGTCACATAGAAAACTAGAGTGGACATAGGACTTGTAATAATGTGTTGAGGGGAGAAAAAAATCTGCAATTATCCTAATTTGGGAATTTCTGTGACAGGAAACTTGGATCCATTCCACTTCATGACTTCTTCATGCAAACTACATAAAATATTTTATAAAACCTGAGTGATTTCCATAACAGAATTTTGGCAATTTAAATCAAAACACGTTGCTATGACATCTCCTACAAATCTTTTAGCTTTGTTCTGTATTATAAATATGTCAAAACAAAGCCATTTCTGTCCAAACAAAAATTTTTTAGGCTTTGAAAAAATATTTTTGATTTGCCAAAGTCAAGATGAAGGCAAATTTCAAATGCTGTGACTTAGATCTGCATAACCATAAACCCACAAGGACACAGCTTTAGTCTTATAAATAAGTAATGTCATTAGATACAATATTCTTAGCTTAATTGACTTTGTTTGCTGCTCTGTGTATCAGTGTTTGAAAAATAAAGGACATTTAACATCGGTGAAACCTTTTCTGGTGGTTTCTGAGCTGGAAGTCAGTAAGCACAAGCCATTGACAGGAAATGTTATTGGTTTGGGGGTTTGTTTCAGTAATAAAATGCTAAATGAGGTCTAAGTGGATACAGGGAATTGCATCTAGTCCTGTGTAAATAAGAATCAGGTGAACTCTCAAAGGCAAAGACATAAAAATAGCACAGATTTATCATGCAGACATCATTGATGAAATCCCACATCAGGAAACCATTTCATTTTCTGCAGGTGGACCATTGTAAGTAAAAAAAGTGTCTTTTTATGGGGGATATTTACCAAGTTGGCAGTTGAGGCTTTCCCTTCAGAGGTATTGAAAGGAGTAGGTATTTTCAGATATTGGATTTTTTTACTTTGGAAAACAAAAAGTGTAGGTTGGAGAAGGAGCTGCCAAAGATAAAATTTACTTATGTGAGGCAATAAAGTTTCTGAATTACAGTTAAAGCAATTTCTTGAATTAAAATTCATACATATTCCTCCCTTAAATTAACCCAGATGTGTCCTATACATGAGTTAAGCATGGGTTTAATCACAGATTATCAACTGGTGGTGTCTCTTCAGAGGGGCTGACATCTGTGTTGGTTTCTGCTGTGGTCTCTCAAAAAAGTGATTCAAGAGCTACAACATGGCAGAAATAAATACTTGAATTCTGTCAGGAAATTAGGAATCATTTGATTAGTGGCAGTTTCTTTTCTGGTGATGTGAAGTTGCTAAGAAAGAAGGAAAGGGGAATATCCCAAAGCAAGGAACAAGATAAGCACTGAAATAAAAGTGACAGAGGATGGAATATTCTGAAAAAGCATCTGGAAAAGAGCTGATTTAGGATCAAGGAGATGAAGAACTGCAGGAACCAGTGGCACCTATATTTTTTCAGCACATGGTGAAAGGTTTTATGCTCAAAGAAATAGAACACAGACTTTTCTCTTGGTCTTTTCTACCCCAAGCCACGGAGCTGTCTCAGAGACATAAGCAAGAGAAGGGTGATCAACATAACTCTGTATAAAAGTTACAAAGTCCTACAAAAAGTGATTCTAATAATGAAATTTTAGAAAAATTTCTGCTTTGGGGTTTGGTTTTTTTTCTATATTTAAGCTCTAAATAACTTCACTCTTTCCTCCTCCCCACACACACACTGACATTAATGCAACTTCTGCAGCTGACATGAAGGACCAAGATACTTTTATTTTATACTTTTATTTTAATGCTTCGATTTTTTTTTTCCCCTTAGCAAGTTATAAATGCATATTAAGTTTGGGAGAGTTTGGAGTAATAGGGAGTAAAACAGAAAGTGCTCCTGGGAAATTGCTCATTCATATAAAGCTGATGTGAAAACAAGTGTTTTATGGGAGTGCCCTGACTCTCTTAAAGGATATTTGGCTGGAGGACAGGGTCCTTGCTGGAGCACACATTTAGGTGTGTCTGTTACTGCACTGCTTTGTGCTCTGAGTGGAAAAACAACGCTCATCAGGTGCTTTTTATTAGATATTTTATTTCTCTTAAATGTCAGCATGTGCTGGGAGCATACAGAACTGATTCTGTGTCCTCACATCTCCAGAGAGTTCTGCTGCCACTGAGCCATCAGACAATCAGCTGGGTTCCAGACATGGAAAATATCTGTAAAACTGGGAATCAGCACGTGTAACACACCTCCTTTCAAGGCTCAACAGGTGTAAAAGGAGCAGTAAAAAAGAAATGAGTGCTGAGAACATCTGTAATTGCTACACCGGGTGTGATCACTTTTGAGGGAGCAGAGTTGCAGAAATCATAAGAGCAAATGACAAAACAAAGATCTTCCAGAAGATGTGGAAAGAAACAACAAAAAAAGCAAAATTTACCATTCAGTGTCTGATTTTCTGAAGGTGAGTGCCCAGTACAGACCATCCCATGAGGTGCTCAGCTGTGTGTTACTGATAATTCTTCAACTTACCTAACAGTAAAACACTGTCAGAATAGTTCAGATCTCTGATTTGATACTGTGAATGCTTTGAAAATCTTACTAATGATTTCAGAAGAAGACATGCAAACAAGCAGAAAAAAAATGAGCATTATTAAAAAGTGGGTGTGGTGCCTTGACCCATTTAGAACATTAAGAAATACACTGCATTAAAGTATTGAATATACATTTTCATTATGTATTGAGTGGCCAAAAATATCTTAAGAGCCTCTTAAGGTGATGTATAATAACATCTCTTCCCCAAAAGTGGGTCAAGGCTTACGTAGGCTGCATTTCCAACCTGGGTCCCTCTTGAAAGGAAAATCCCAATAGTTCAAAAGGAGCTAAGGCAGCAAAAAGGTCCAAATCCTGTATTTTGTGATATCCTTGGACCTTGGGCTGCCTAAACTCAGAGCAACAGCCACAGGGTGTGGTCTGATATATAATAATGACAAATGATCTTGAATTCTTTGCCTTCAGTGCTGCAAGAGTGCAGTGATGATGATGATGTGGTGATGATGATGATGCTGTGCACTGGCTCCTTGTTTTGCCTCCTGATAAAAAGCAGGAGGAGGTGATAGGAGAGAGGCTCCAGGTTGCTGCCCACAGCACAGGGTGGTGTAAGAATAAAGGAATAACATGCCCTGAGTCTGACATAACAAAGCCCCTAATGGGATTAGCAGGGGTGAAAAGGGAAGGAGCGAGAGCAAAAGTTGCCACAAGATCCTCTGTTTGTTCAGTAAAGACCTTCATTCTTGTGCCTGAGTTGCAGGGAATTACAAAGTTGTAAATCACAAGGTAATTTGATGAGCTGCAGCTGCATGGGCATCAGACACAGGTTGAAACTGTAAAAGTAAGATATTGAGCAAATGAGCTTAAGTTATACCCTGTTAAGCATCTCACATCTCCCTTCCCAGAGGTTTTTTCCTAACACTAATTTTCAGGACTGTTTCCTTAGCAGGCAAACATTCAGGTATTCCAAGACATTCTAATACACTGAGGACATCTACTTTAAATCTTTTCTTTTTTTTTCCCTATAAGGTGACAGTGGTTATCTCTTGAAAAATTGCCTGATCTCTTCCGTGTTTTATCTCCAGATTCCCTCTGAAAACTGCATCATTAGAAATTGGAATGAAACTCAAAAAGTGACCAGAATAGTAATTGACAGAAGGCTTGGCATCTTCAAAATGGGACTTGGATGCTCAGATAAATGTGGTGGGAGAGAGCAGACCTGCCCTTCGTGTCAGTTCAGAGCAGTCCTGGTAGGTGCTGGGCTGTGTCACACACCCATGAAACTCATCTGCCCCATCTGGGACAGATGAAGGGGAAACGTTTTAATGAGTCAATCTAAATTGCTGAAGCAAATGACCATAATGATGGAGGCTTGGAAAATCACACGTGCTTAGATGTGGGACTGCAGCACAGCAAGGGGAGGTGCTGGCTCTGGCTGTCACACAGACCTCCTGCCTGCTGGCTCAGATGTGCCTTCCCATTTCATCCCAGAACCACTTCAGTGTCAGTAAAATGGAAATTAGAGATGCCACCTTCCAGTGCTGAAGGGAAAAGTGGAGTGCAGACCAGCAGGCCACAGTTCCAGGCAATAAATGATTTCCAAGTTCCTCTCATACCAAACAGGAGGTCTGGGCACTGCTTACCCTCACCTCCTGCTCAGGGAACAAGAAGGTTCCAGCAAATGCAATAAAATTAGGTTCCTAATTCCCACCCCTTTAAGTTAATCTGTAACAATATCCCTCTGTTAGGAATTCTCTCTTACAGTCAGGTATCAATTTAAGGCACCCAAATTCTTTATCACCCCTTCTCTTGCCAAATTCATCATCGTCCTGTAAGGTCAAACACTCTTTCCCAGACAAAAACCCTGTACCAGAGAGAATGAGGGACATCATTTTTTGCACCACAAATGTGAAGAGAGGAGAGAAAAACCTTTCAGCCACAGACTTTCCTGTACTTATAAGAATCGACTCAAAATTATTTAAGCATGAGAGACTAAAATAGTCAAGGTATTGCAGCTTTTTTGGGAAAGCTCATTTTAATGGACCTCCATATTCAGTTGTGCACAGAATAAGCTCCTCTATGAATAGCATTAAAATACCTTTCTGTGGATTTCTCTCCTATATATTCTATACATTCCCCTCAAAAATCTTAAGGTACCTCCAGCTTTTCTTGTGCCAGGTTTTTGACCCCCTCACTGCAAGGAATGAGCAAATGCTACACAAAGCTTGGCTTTGCCTGTTGTCCTGCTAATGCACATATGCTGTCGGACCAGCTGGCTCCTGGCAAGCAGCAGAGGTAAATGGCAGCTTCTTTCCTGTCCCTTGCTATGAGGAGAGCACAAAACTGTCCCTGAACAGCACAGTGCAGCCAGAACCCACTGACTCAGTTTTGCTTTGGTAATCTCCAGTATGGTAAAAAATTAACAGCAATAAGAGGGTCAGATA
The DNA here is from genome assembly GCA_013400955.1 of Drymodes brunneopygia. NCBI lineage: Eukaryota > Metazoa > Chordata > Aves > Passeriformes > Petroicidae > Drymodes > Drymodes brunneopygia. Next base: position 156,797 of record VZTZ01002409.1, read on the forward strand.
TATGGGGAAAGAAGGAAGCATGTTGCTCTTAATTTCTGATGAGAAATTGAAATTTTGTGGTTTTCATTGAAGTTTTCCCATCCTAATCCAAGTGGATCACAAGAATCCAAGTTCATCACAAGAAGTGATGAACTGTCTTCAGAGCATTTTTTTTCCTTCTGTCAATAAAAATGTATTTATTTCTTACCAATGAAGAATGAAGGGCCAAGCCATCAGATGGAAGAAAGCTGTGTTACTCAATACAAATAAGATTTATATCTGGCACTTGCTGCTTCTGGTCTGCTTATCTGCTTGTGTGAAAGGAAAAAAAAAAAATCCTCCTACCTGCTTTTGTCAGGACTATCTCATTAGGGATCAAATTGACCTCCTCCTCCTCCACCTTTCACATTTGGGAGTTTTTAGGCAAATCAGGCCCATCAGCAAAGTGAGAGGATTGTGGAATAGTGGGGGGAACTGTGCTCTGACATTTTGGGGGGTTGTGAACAGCTGTGGGATGAGCAAGGATGGATGGTAATCCTGGATTGACCATGGCTCATCAACCTGGGATGGAAAAAGTGTTGAAAATGATTGCTGTAGGAAAAAAAAAGAGGAATGTTCTTGCTCCCCTGGACTGGCCAGGCTGTACAAAACATCCAGGATAAATGTGGCTGTTGAGCAGGCAGGGACACCACATGAACAGAGCTTCAGCAAGGGAACAAAAGCAATACTGTTTTATCTTTACTGCTGATTAAAGTCAGTAAGTGCTGTAGCTACAAAATTATGCACATTTCAAACAAAAGCCTGCACCATGTCACAAGCAAGGAAAACAAGTCACAGGGTGCAAGGCAAAGCTTTCCTCTGAGGCACTGCTGGTTAATCAGTCCCTCTCTGCAGCTCCAAAGAGCTAAAAAACCCCAAACCCACAAGGCCAGACATTAAAAAAAAAAAATTAAACAGAAAAATAATCAGTGACATCCTGTTAAAGAAAGTCACTCTGCAGGAAGGATTTAATACAGCAAAAAAAAAAAAATTCATTCATGGTTTTAAACAGGTACTTGATAACAGATAAGGAGAAACTCAGGAGAGTTTGCTCAGTGTTAAATGATGGTGAAACATCTGTACATTCCATCCATCACTGATTATGTGAAAGAACAACAAATTATAGAAAGGCTTAACCCTTCAGCTTTTACAAAGGGGAAAAAAAAAAGAACAGGTTATACAGCCTTGAAAATATGCAATTTTTCTTTTGTGTACACAGAGGCAAATCTATGTACGGCCTTTTTTGTGTGTACAAGGCTGTTTCTGAGCAGCTAGTCATTAAAAATATCAGTTGTTCTCCTACAGTGAAGAGCTTTCAAATATGCCAAGGAAATGTGTTTTATTTAAAAAAAAAACCAACATATAATTAAAGATACAAATGCAGATTCGGATCCTACATAAAAAGCTTGAGATTTTACATTGCCAAACTCAAACCTATTCTTAGAGCTGTAGTCCCAACTTCAATTCCAAACTATTTTTCCTTCCTAAATGTTATATGCAGAACAATCCATAATACTGACCCTCAGTGGATCTTTTCCATCCTGATCCATTTCATAATGCTCTGTTCATGTCTATTAACTTTTCAACAAGCACCTTTCTCACTGTGTTTCTACCCAAGCAATTAGGGGAGGACATCTGGCCACAGAACCCCTGCTAGAACAGGCAACTACCAAGTGCCACCTGATTTTGTGAGTTTTCAGTCTCACACACGAAATAACAACAATCCTGAATTTTAAGCTGCCATAGAATCATGGAATGGTTTGGGTTAAAACCATAAAGAGCAGCTAAATCTGATCCCTGCCACGGGCAGGGACACCTTCCACTGTCCCAGGTTGATCCAAGCCCTGTCCAGCCTGGCCTTGGACATTTCCAGGGATTCAGGGGCAGCCACAGCTTCTCTGTGCCAGGGCCTTCCCACCCTCACAACCAAGAATTTCTTTCCAATATCCCACCTAACCCTGCCCTGTGTCACTTTAAAGCCAAATCTTTAAAGATGAGCCAAAAATCAGTCCTAGCCCAAGTATCACTAATTGTGTCTCTAGAAGCTGCTTCCTTAAATCTCTTCAAGATCCAAAGTCTGGCCTTTGCTCAAGCTGAGATGAAACTGCTGCTTGAAATTCCCTTTCAATCTGAATAAAGGCCACAATACAGGGGCAAGGTTGTAGCAAAGGCATTTTGGGGAGCCTCAGAAGAGCATCCCCTCAAAGCAATTGCCAGCTCTTTTTTCCCACTTCTGCCTTGTTCAAAGTTCAGGACAAAAGTTACTTTGAGAACTTGAATCAGGGTGTAACATTTCCAAAATGCACGGCTAAGCAAGAACTGTCACTCACTCGAGCCACCACCAAAATGTTCTAATTACATCCCTGACTAATTACATTAAAGTATCCCTTTTAAGCAGTGGTTTTAAAAGTACAACCCTTGGCTCCAAATTGATTCCTTATTTTTAGGCAATTCTTCCTATCAGCTGGAACCAACAGTGTTTAATCGGGTGATAAGTTTTCACACAGAACTGCTGATTGTAGGCCTAAACCTGCAAAGTCCTGCAGGATCAGAGGGGGAGGGGGATAATAAAAATATGAAAAAAAAAAAAATGGACTAGATAATTTCATGATTCAGCTAGGAATAATTAATGCAGTTATTTTATATGACATCCTAAGGGTACACTGAAACTCGCTGTCCTTTGTGTGATACCAGAAAAGGACACTGCAGATCCCAATTGAAAACAGGCCAGAAATTTGGCATCATTGCTCCCCACCAGTATTTCTTCCAAGGAATGGGACATTTCCATCCAGTTGGAAGTCCTGAGTCTCCAAAAGTTGTCATATAATTTAGCTGAGAAGCACTGGAGACACAGGTAATGCTGTCCCATTATCTTTTGTTTCTTTAGTGAAAAAGTCCAAGGCCAGGTTGGATGGGGTTTGGAGCAGCCTGGGACAGTGGGAGGTGTCCCTGCCCATGGCACGGGGTTGGAACAAGATGATTTTTAAGGTCCCTTCCAACCCCAACCATTCTTTGATTCCATCATATCTTCAAATTCAGGACCGTTGTTATTTTGTGGATAAGATTGAAAACTCACAAAATCAGGTGGCTCTTTGTAGTTGCCTGTTCTGGTGGCACAACTACAACTTGTTCTGTTTGGTTTTCTTTCCCTCATTCATCTCCCAACAGCAGCCACCTGCAATCAGCTCAAGATACCTCAAATAATTGCACACTGAGGGCCCAGAGGGTTTGGGAGCTATTTAAAACACACCAAACATACCAAAAGGTGAATTTTCCTGTCCAAAATCTCTCCAACATTTTTCAGGCCCTTAAACTGACACCTTAACTAAATTTTCTGATGTTTAGTGTCTTGCTAAAGGCCTAAACTAATGGGTACAGATAAATCCTTGAAGGAATAAAACATCTCTTGCCAACATTCTTGGCAAAATTTATGTTCTTGTTAATAGTTTTCTACTTAGACATTAAACAAGCCTTAAGTGCTCCCACTTGGCTGTATAAATAAGGTTTTTATTCATGTGAATACTTCTGTTCAGCCTATTTGTTGAGAGATACCTGACCCGAGTTTAAATCTGGAAGGGACATGAAAAGCAGATAATTTCCATCCTTTCCTGGCATTTGGTTTGGACTATGAATAAAAAATCCACACTAAGGTCCAAATATTTTTGTGGCAGGTGTTGCACAAACATTAAATGGAGGCATCATTGCCCAGCAAACTTTATAGATTAAAACAAAAACCACATGAAACTGGACGTGAAGTCTGAATTTGCGCATAAATGAACATAGCAAAGTATTAAAACAACATTTTGTGGTCCATTTATGTCTCTGAGTATGGGAAATTTTTCCTATCAAATCTTTTTGATGAAAATGAAAAGAAGCTAAATCACATCAAGCCAAATATGTGCATAATGTTTCAAAAAAAGGACAAAGCTAAAAAGGATCATTTCAAACTAAAAGTAGTGTTTAAAAAGTCAATTTCTTTATAATAAAAAATAGAGATTAAGAAAGAATTTGAATTACTTTGTTTAAGGTCAAACAAATACTCTTTCAAGTCCAAATAATTTAATCTTTCTTTTCATTTTTTGCCAGGCTGACTGGAAAGGAAAGCAAAATGAATTATCAAAAGAAAATATTTCAGTCCACGGACAATAATAAAAACAAAATGAGGTAATTAGGCATTTCTAGTATTTCTGTTGCTTTTAATGCAGGGTAGAGGTTGGAAGTAAACAAGTAGCAAATGGAAAACCTGAGTAGGTTACAAGAGAGAAATGAGCTGTAAACCAGGATTTAAAGAATGATAACAGATATTTGGATTTTAAAATGGAAACTTCTATGATTGAAGAGCAGTCCAAGGAGCAGTGTGGAAATCCAGGATAAATTGACAGCTGGACAGAAAAATTTGAGAATATTGGGAAAGGTCAGGGTCCTAATGCGTTAATGGGCCAAAAATCTGGAGTTGGCCAAAAATGCTGGGGTGGGACCACAAAGCCAGGAAGCCTCTCCTTGCTGGAGAGGAGCCAGGGAGGCTCCAGCTGAGCCATCCTGATTTGGGCAACTCCCCCAGACTTGGGGGTTGGGCTCTTCTCAAAACCAATGAGCAGCAGAACAAGAAGAAACTGCCTCAAGTTGTGCCAGGGAAGGTTTAGATTGGATATTTGGGAGCATTTCTCCATGGAAAGGGTGTCCAGCCCTGGCACAGCTGCCCAAGGCAGTGTTGGAGTCCCCATCCCTGCAGGGATTTAAAATCCATGAGGATGTGGCACTTGGGGACCGGGGTCAGTGGTGGCCTTGGCAGTGCTGGGTTAAGGATTCAATGATCTCAGAGGGATTTTCCAATACAAAATGTCGTGGATATAAACGTGCCTCATTTGTTTTCCTCATTTTCTCCTCTGGTTTTCCTGTCAAAAGCCCCAGTGGGATGAAGCCACCCTGGGTGGTACATGAGGCACAAGGTCTCAGCTCCCTTTTCAAAGTAGTTCTCATTTGCCAGAGGGGAGAAAATGTTTAAAAACCTTATTTCCAGGGCTGTTTCTCTGCTACTTGAAATCTACAGTGTGCCCTGTTATTTCCCACTGCCACCAAGGTCACACCTACGTGGGAAAAAAGCCTCAATTAAGAGTCAGTTTTGCTTCCTATATTTCAGATGTTCAGAGTTAAACATTGTTTTGCTGCCGTGTGGACAAAGATTACAGTGTTCAAAAGCCACGTTCACCCCTGGATAATTTGTTTGTCTTCATTGCAGTAAATTTGTATATTGATTTTTATTACAGTATCATCTAGCAGGATGTTTAGCATCCACGCTCTGTCGTGCAGGGCTCTGCACAGCTGTGAGGGAAGAATGCAGAGTAGCTGTTAGAGCATTTAGAAACAATATATTTCTATTTTTACACACATAATTTAGGTTTATACGTAGTAAAGAATTATATGTGTCTGAAGAAGGAATTTTCCTGATATCCCATTGACTCAAACAATCAGAAAATATTTTCCCTGGTGGGTGGGGTGTTTTTTTCCTATTGCCTTTCGTGATTATTTTTTTCCTCTCTTACATGAATTTTGTTGGCAAATTTCTCAGGATTTTTCTGCCTGTTATACACCTTTGCTTTTTTTAAATTTTTTTTTTAATAATCTCACACTTGTTAGCATTTGGAAGGATATCATAATGACAGAGCAGCCATGCTGTTTTCATTGGCCATTTCAACCAAGAAAAACACACTATGACATAATAAACAGACACAGAAGAAAAATTAAGTCCTATTTCTCAGAAGAACATCTAAAAGTGAACCTATATATATAGGCTTAAGTAATATAAATGACTCGATGCATATTTTTATTTTAGGATCTGCAGGGAGATGGATCCCAGCCCATTAAAACTAAAATTTCCACAAAGACAGGCACTCTGAAGCATCATCTGTCAAGGTAAAGGGACTGAGAACCTCTAGCTGACTGAGATGATGGATTTTCACTTTCCTACTCGCCTCAAGAAGGAAGAAAGTGTGGAGCTGAACAGCTGGTAACATTTGCTAAAAGATTATGGTGCCGAGATTCTGATTTAAATTTGACTTTTTGGTCGTAAACACACGAACAACACATGAAATGTTCTTATTCCTTAACATATTTTCACTTGAAAAGAGTGATTCAACTGCTTCCCTTATAAAACCCAGATAGGATTAAAGAGCAAAGAGGTCTCCAACTGGAAAAAAAAAGCCATGTATTTCCTGTAAAAGGAAGTCATGCAAGAGGCTCGAAGCTTTCTTTAGGGGAGCTGCTACCACCTTCTGTAAGACTGTTGAAACACATGTAAATGAGAAGAAAGTTTAAAAGTTTATATATATAGAAATATTTGGCAAGATAACGAGACTCTTCCCTGCCTTGTCCCCTTTAGGCTCAGAGCTACAAAAGCCTTTCCTGGTGTAAGTGACAGGAAAACCACGTGAAAATATCTCTGGCTACTCCACCATATGATGTAACTTGGGAATAGTTTAGAAATTATGTGAAACGAGCCCACGTGCTGTCACAAATACTGTCAGCACCTCTTGGACGTGCAAATAAAGAGAATAACCCGTGGTATTTGCAGCCTTTGACCAATCAGGATTGGTCAAAACTCCTGATTTTGGCAAATTTCTGAGGGAAATATTGGCTCACTACAGGCAGAGCAAGACCCCCAAACCTGTTCAGTTAAAAGCAAACCAATCAATCAATCAGTCGTGTTCTCCAAGCTTTGTCATCAGATGGTGTCTACCACAAAGAAGTAAAAAGCTGAAGCAGCACGTGAAACTCTGATAAAAATGAATTATGGAATCATTTAGGTGGAAAAGACATCTAAGATCATAGAGGAAGACTATTTTTGTGGCTTTCTGAGAGGAGTCTGTAAACAGAATGTGAACATGATCCATCAGAACTCTGTAAAACCAAAATAAAATCTGGATTATAAATGGGGTAAGTGATCAGACAGCACCCCTCCATCATTTATCAACAAGAGCTTCTGGTGATAAAAAATCATAGCAATAAAAGACTGATTTCACAGAGTGTTCTGAACAGTTTGGTGAGGTGGCCTGACTGAAGCTACAGAAACTTCAATAAAACCAGGGAAAATCACACAAACAGGAGCAGAAAATATGTCAGATATTTCAGATACGAAACCACGCCTTGCAAAGTAGTAAGTGCAAAAGACTGTTTGGATTTACAGAGGTCTGGAAAGCCTTCTTTACAACCAAAGACTAAACAATATTGATTTGTTTAGTTTATCTGAGAAAAGATTATGATTAAGTCACCTTTTAATCTATAAGTAGGAACATGGAGAGAAGACTTCTGATAATGGAAAGCTCTTTAATCTGGCTGACAGAAGCGTGGCAAAAGCCAATGGATAAAATCACTTAAATCACTTTGGAAATGAAACACACATTTTGAAACCATGGGAGTTCTGTGTAACAAATTACTGAAGCAGCCTATTGATTCCCCATCATTTTGAGTCTTTGGGGATGTTTTTCTGGAAGAGTCCTAGTGCTGTCCAAAGTTACAGCCCTGATGGAAGAAGTGCCCTGTGAAAGTGTATGAACTGCACCAAGTTCAAATCAAGTGAACATATGGGTGTTTTCTGAATTTATAACCTATAAATCTGCAATATTAGGCCATGGTTGTGCTCATCTGCAGCTTCTGAGAGAAGTTGTGTTGTCCTCTGGGGAAAATTAAAGTTAATCATTCTATTATTTGCTTTTCCCTTTCATTTCATGGCATCTCCCAGTCTAGCTGGCTGGTTTGTGCCTGCTGGGAAGGAGAGCTGGTGTTATTTAATGCTTCCCAAACATATGTTTCTGGGCTTCATTTTGTACATTACTGCTCACAGATTCTAGGAATTCATATCTTGTGTCCATCAATCTCCCACACACATCACTTGTTCTTTTTTTTTTTCCCTTGGGTTGTCCCTGCTATTTTTAAGAAATCCAGAAAACTTCCTACAGAGCAGCAGCACCTAAATACTCTTATAATCTTAATTTTTGTGGTGTGTTGGGTTGTCTCTGCGTCTGTTGCTGCAGCTGAAGTTTTGGATGTGGTTCTTCAAAGTTTCAAGTGGGGCAAATGAGAATATATATATTGACAGATCAGTTAATTGAGTAAAAGGGAAGAATTTGACAGCATTTTCNTTTCAAAGTTTCAAGTGGGACAAATCTCTGTGGGAATATTACAGGATATTGCTGAGAATATATATATATTGGCAGATCAGTTTATTGAGCAAGAGGGAAGAATTTGACAGCATTTTCTAATACCTGTAAATTAGAGTTGGTTTTTTTAATTAAAAAAATAATTAAGATAGGCTGATTTCACACAGCAAAGCAGATGTAGATACAAATCTATAAAGGGGGTGTGGAGAGTGTCGTGAGTTGTGCTCACCAAGCACTGGAAGGATTGAGCAGAGGTTTTGCAGCAGAAATGTTCAGAGAGGGCACATCAGCCCCAGTAAATAGAATTGGTGAGAAGTGATTTTTGACAAATAATGCAGGAACTGGCAGTAATTTCAAGGAACAGTTCTGCTGGCAGGGAGTGACTCACTCCAGCACAGTAAAGACTTTGTTGTTAAAAGTACTTACACTCACATTAGGAGCCTGAAATCATCCCAGACATAATGGCCCACTTTGAAAGAGCAGGAAACATTAAACAGATTGGCCAATCCAGGGAAAATAATCATAGGAAAATTTATTGAAAGGCAGTTCACCAAATACCATCTCCTGCAGTTAAATCCAGTGGGTTTTGCTCTCCTCATACCAAGACTCCAGCCTGTGATTGCTACTCAACAGCAGGACTCTGTAAAGTAGGTCTTTCCAAGACTGTGAAACTAGGAGAGATTTGGGGGCAAGGACTGGGTAAAGATAGAAGCAACAATAAAATCCTTGTTCTGTAAAGACGAGGGAAACCAGTGCAGCAGCAGCAGCATGATTCATCCTCCTCAGCTTGAGCCATCCAAAAGGTAGGTGTTGGATCAAACTTAGTCATTCCTTTTTTGTCACTTGTGGAGGAAGATGGATCCTGCCTGCTTCAGACAACTACTTTGGGAACTGCTATTCAGAAAGATTTCCCTCTCTCCATTGCCTTGGAGGATCCCCAGGGAGCAGCCAGCAGAAAGCAACATCTTCCAACCTAAATCTAGAATTGCTCTGAGTTGCCCAGAGAAGCTGTGGCTGCCCCTGGATCCCTGGAAGTGTCCAAGGCCAGGTTGGGCAGGGCTTGGAGCAGCCTGGGATAGTGGAATGTCGCACTGTCGGACACGAAAGAAACACGCAGACTTCTCAGCAGCAGGTCAGGACCACACCAGGAAGGACCAGAAAAGGGGTCCAACCTTTCTTTATTCTCTCATTTTTATATCTTTCTTAAGACAATCATGAAGTGGTCAATGAGGTTACCACCTCTACAATTTCACAGGATAATGACATAGTCTATCATCTTTCTGCGCCGTAGGAGAAAGGAATGAAAACAATCCAGAAGTTCAAAACAATCTTGGCCAGTTACAAAAACAAGGACTGTGTTTATAGAAAATGCATGAGAAATTCTACTACAGAAGTAAAAACAAAGAACACTGCAAAAATCAGGGCGACAGTGGAAGGTGTCCCTGCCCATGGCAGGGGATGGAATGAGATGGTCTTTAAGGTCCCTTCCAACCCAAACCATTCCATGATTCTCAGAAGTCCCTTCATAAGGCCCACCCTGTGCTGAAACCAAGGCTCTGTAATTCACTCTCATCAAGGTGTATGCACAAGGCTGTGTTGGTTTCAGTGCACAAACAAGGTTCAGTAAAATAACTAAATACAAGAGAAATCAAGGGATAGCCAGAGGCAAAGTAAAATTAACCCCAAGACCTCAAGGATCCCACTTGGCATCCTCAGCTTGTAGCAAAAAAAAAAAAAAAA
>VZTZ01002409.1:166724-193683 GCA_013400955.1 Drymodes brunneopygia
AAAAAAAAAAAAATCAAAAACTCAAACCCAACCCCCTCACATTCCTCATCTCAGTGATTTGAGACAAGGGTAAAAAATTGTGTTGAAATGAGATGACTTAACCAATATACCATCCCAGTTTCTGAGGGTTCAGGGAGAAAAAAAAAAGTAAAAATTAGCAAAGAAGTATTAAAAAGGAAATGAAAGAGAAGTTCAGAGTGGCATTGGATCAGATTGTCATGGGAAAGCAACAGGAAAAATATGGCATCACTGAGACATCCCTGGAGGTGGTTAAAAACCACATATGTGGCACTTGGGGACATGGGTTAGTGGTGGCCTGGGCAGTGCTGGGGAAATTGTTGGACTTGAGGGCTTTTCCAACCTAAATGGTTCTGTGATTTCCCTTTTTAACAGCTCTCTGCTTCAGAATGATTTACTGCAGGGTTTGTATTGATTGACAATTATTAGACAGTTATTGTAATTTATGTTGATAAAGCAATAGGGGAGTACTGAAAATATTTATTAAATATGAGAAACTTTGTAGCACTTGAGCATTAATCAAAGTTGAAAATCTACAATAGATGTGCTAATAAACCACTAGTGAATATTTAACCTGCAAACACGATGAACAAAGCTGATAGATTACCTCCTTCAGGAACAGAGAGACTTTGTGGGAATTTTGAATTATTTACGTTGTGACAGCACAGGATTTAGGAGTGGGAAGCAATTTTACTGTGCGATTTTCTTTTTTAGTGGCTGAGCTCCTGATAAAAAGAGTGATGGAACTAATTTTGTTTCTCGTTGATTTAAACATCAGCAATCCCGGGGTTTGCAAAAACGTTAAAGATAGTTGGGAGGGTGAGTCAGATATTCTGTTGTATAATAGAATCACTGCCCTTCTTTGATTTTAGTGCAGAAAGCAAAATAAAAAAAGAAAAGCCCCGAGGAGCTCAGGCTCCTCAGCACTTTGCTGCAGATGTCAGAGGAAGAAGCATCAGGGGTCAGTCCAGCATTTGCGTAAGTGACCTGATTAATTGGAGATTAAATGATCATTTGTTCAGCAAGTGGTGCAGAAGGCTGGGCACGCTTCCCTGCCCAGCTGAGCCAGGCTTTGCTAGGCTCCTCTCCAGGCTTGGGGACACTCCTCATGCTCGCCCTGTCCTTGGAAAGGTGGAGGGGTGCTGGAAGGGACATTGCCTGGAAAGGAGTTAATCCATTAATGCCTCCTGGTTGATTAATTTTCTGCTTCAACTCATTTTAATTCTCGTTCTGCTGATTGTTTCCTTTCAGGGAGGGCGTTTGTGGAAAGGTTATCAGCTTCTTGGAAGGACATAGCAAAGCCTGCAAGCACAAACCCAGCCTGCTTTTCCAAATAAACAGCTGCAGACAAATCCTGGCTTCGCTGATGGGAGTGGAAGTTTTCAGAGAATTGCAGAATGGTTGGGGTTGGCAGGAAGCTCTGAGATCACTCAAGCAGGTTTTGAGTATCTCCAAAGAAAGGGACTCCACAACCTCTCCAGGCAGTCTGCTCCAGTGCTGTCACTCTCACAGGAAAAATGCTTTCCTTTATATTTAGGTGGAACTTCCCACGCTTCAGTTTGTGCTCACTGCCCATTGTCCTGTTGTTGAGCACCACAGAAAAGAGTCTGACTCCTTCCTCTTTGCATCCACTATTGATATATTTGTATGAATTGATAAATCCCCTCTCAGCTGTCTCTTCCTGTGGCTGAGCAGCCCCAGCTCCCTCAGCGTTTCACTGGAAGGGGGATGCTCCAGTCCCTTCACCATCCTTGGAGCCTCCACTGGACCCTCTCCAGGAGCTCCCTGTCCCTCCTGTCCTGAGGAGCCCAGAGCTGCACACTGTTCCCCAGAGGGGCCTCACCAGGGCTGAGCAGAGGGGCAGGATCACCTCTCTGAACCTGCTGGCAATTCTCTAACCAGTCCCTGCTCTATGTGCTCACCCCCAGCCTGTGCTGGTGCCTGGGCTTGCTCCCCCCTGGGTGCAGGACCCTGCATTTGCCTTTTGAACTTCAGAACTTTGCTAAAATTCAGGATTTCTTCTTTTTTTTTTTTTTTTGTCCTAACGAATTGAGCACTAATTACTTTTCAGATTACATTCCACTGGTAAAATAAATGAAAAAGTACCAGTTTGTTGGATGTTATCTTATTCCTTTAAATATCACAGAATTCTAGAATGCTTTGGCTTGGGAGTGACCTTGAAGATCATCCAGTTCCATCCACCTGCCTTGGGCAGGGACATCTCCCACTATCCCAGGTGGCTCCAAGCCCTGTCCAACCTGGCCTTGGACACTTCCAGGGATCCAGAGGCAGCCACAGCTTCTCTGGGCACCCTGTGCCAGGGCCTCCCCACCCTCACAGGGAAGAATTTCTGGTGCCCAGGGTTATTCTTCCCCAGGTGCAGGACCCTGCATTTGCCTTCCTTGAGTTTCACTGGGTTTCCTTTACCCAACTCTGCAACCTGTGCAGGTCCTGCTGAACGGCCCCACAACCTTCAGGTGGATCAGCCACTCCTCCCAGTTTTGCATCATCAGCAAAGTGCTCAGGGGACACTGTCCCTTCATCCAGGTCACTGCTGAATCATAGGAACAACACTGGACCCAGCTCTGAGCCCTGGGGCACACCACTACCTCCAGGCCTCCAGCTGGGCTCTGTGCCACTGCTCCCAACCCTCTGAGCACAATGAAGATGGTCAGTGAAGACCAGAATTTAGCTTTAAGCAAAATATTTCAGCTCTGAGCAATGTGTGTGTATCACAAGCAGTAAAGATGGTTGCTTTTCAATTAGGACTGGGGAAAGGAGGAAATGGGCCATAACAGACCATGTTCAGTACGGGTGGGACATGCCATGAAAATCTGATTGCAGCAGCAAACTGCTTTTAGCAGGAGAGCATAATATGAGATGTGAAACATTAAGCTTTGTAGATAGGGAGTCTAACTGCACAGAAGTTAGTTCTAATTACCAGAGGAAATGATAACATTATGGCAGATACCAAGGACAGGGATGATGCATTATGAGAAAGATTAGTCTGACCTGCAAAGGCTTCCTTCAAACTATCTTAACTAAAGGCCCTTCAAAACTTCCCCCAACACCTTATTCAGATTGGCTGCAAAAGCACACCAAGTGCTAAATGTTTCCTCTGCAAACTTTTGATCTGTGAGGCATTAATACTTCCCTTAATTTAGCTTGTGTGCTATTTACAAATCAGAGCTGCCTGCCTGTGGAAGTGGAGTTGTTGGAGATATTTATTCCATTACATGGAGTGATTTTCTTGTTGCTCCCCACCACTCCACCAGTTTACACAGCCTGCTTTATCCTACTTACTCACAGGAATGAGTCTTCACAAGGACTTTTCTTTCCCAATCACAACATTGACACAAAATCCATTCAATCCCTCCTAGGTATTCATGGCACATGCTCTAAGTCCATCTGTTACCAGCACCCTGCCCTGCAGAATGTTTAAACCATGTGAATTAGGGGTTAGCATGGGTAGGATTTCTTTCTTTGTCTATACCTGTGATTTGCTAAGCACAGTGGGCATGGGAGGAAGGAGAAAATAGCTTGGCTGATATAGAGGGGTTTAATTTTTAATATTTTTTAGTATTATTTTTAATATTATCAGCTATGCTGCCCCAGTAGTGCATGTAATAATAATATAGCCAAGTATAGCTGTTAGCAGAGATCTGCTCTTAAAATGCTTTAAATAGAGATGTTCTGCTATAGTTTCTCTGAGGACCCTTCTCGTAGGTGTAATTAATGACAGAGGAATAACCTGTTTTTATTACAACCTGCCAGCAGCACTGATGTTTCCCAGGACTTCTCCCCCCACCACATTTGTATCAATGATTCATCTGTGCCACTTGAATTTCACAGATTTACTTCTGTTGTTCAATGTAAAGATGATGTCAGTACCCAAGAAGTGATGAAACCATCTTTTAATTTACACTATTTTATAAATCAGCTTATAAATATAATTTATACACCAGCGCAAAGCTGAAAGAGATTATTTTATTTTATTGTATCCTCAAGGCCCACATATCCAGAGTTTCATTTGTGGCCTAGATACACTGGAGGGTGGTAGTGAGAAAAAACCCTGTAGGTATATCCAGCGATTTTCTCCTTGGCAGCATTTAAAAAAGGAAACAAAAGAAGTTAATTCAGTAGGTGCTTCAATGTGGTAAATTTTAGACAGAAATGCTGCTTGCCCCTAATATCTTTACGAGTTCCAGGTGGAAGTTCTATGGCCTCAATGATTCAGCAATATCTGGAGATAGCACAGCCCATCAAAAGTGCACGAATTATCCGATCCTTCCTGTCTGCTGCCAGCAGAACACACAGCCAAGCAATTCCCAAACTCTGCCTCCGGCATTTCTCTGTTGGATTCACATAACATGTCAAGGAAATGATTTTTCTCTTTGATTACTGCAGTAAAATAAGAAGCACTGAAAAAGCAACATCTCAGAACTTTACCTTGCAGTTACATGAAAAACCCGGCTCCCTGTAAAGAACCGTAACGAGGAGGGAGTCACGGTCGTTGCTCCTTGTTACAGCACTTTGGTGTCACCGTGCCATCTGGAGACCCTTGCAGCAGCAAAGTCAGAAAAAGCAAGTCAGCAATCAACTCCACAGGCCAACAGACTAAGATATATCAACTCCAACTCCAGTGCATTTGGACCCTGCGGAAGTTCCCCGTGTTGGCTGAGATGCAAAGGCTGGAGCACAGCAATATTTTTCCGTCCTGTTGGCTTTTTCTGCCTCTTTCCATCTGGCAGTGACACTTGGTAGTTAAAGCAGGAAATGGAATTCTGGCTCTAGAGGTCTAAAATGGAGTTATTGTCTTAAGTAATCACAGGGAGAAATAGATATCTATCTATATACAGCTTTAAGGTACAGGTGCTTAAGTTTTACTAAACCAATTTAGAATTAGGCAACTAAGCACATTTCAAAAGCTTACAGATCCCTTTCAAGTTCTGGTCCTGCTTTTTTCCCCCCTTCTTTTAGATTTCTGAGACAACAAGAAACATCTGTGGGTTATTTTAGTGCTTTACTTTCAGCACTGCCAATTATGTGCTGTTCTAATTAGAGTCAATGAGAGGTGTGGGCTTTTACTTCCCCTGTTAAAATATTATCAAATAAAACAGAGCGTTTTATTCCAGCCTTCTTCCTTGATTCAGCACATCACAGGTGTGGGGCAGTGAAGTTGTGAACATATTTTTTTGAAGCCCTGAGAAGGAGAGAAGATGGAGCTGGTTTTATGCATGAAGAGCTACAGGCATTTGATTAGTCTGGTTTTACAACAGGTCTAAGTAGAACGAGCACAAACTGACCCAGAGAGCACAGTGATCTCCCAAAAGGTGCAGGCTTGGCTATGCAAAAATCTTCTTTAGGAACTCAAGATAACATCAAAAAATGTTCTATTCTTTATTAAAAAAATGTTCTTTAAGAACTCAAAAAAATTGTTCTTTAAGAACTCAAGATAACCTCAGCTCAAGAACTTTGTATTTAGCATATTTTCAATATAGCAGGAGGAGATTTGAGGTCAAGCTCTCAGGATCCGCTGTTCAACACTTACTATTTCCCTTTCCACCCCTTCTACTATTCCTGCTACCA
Source organism: Drymodes brunneopygia (assembly GCA_013400955.1). Taxonomy (NCBI): domain Eukaryota; kingdom Metazoa; phylum Chordata; class Aves; order Passeriformes; family Petroicidae; genus Drymodes; species Drymodes brunneopygia. Next base: position 172,332 of record VZTZ01002409.1, read on the forward strand.
GACTTGGCTGGCTTCACACCACACTGAACTGGCAATTTTTTCTCTTTGCATTAGAGAACAAATTAAAAAAAAACAGCCCTATGTATCACGGATAAAAAGGCAGGGAGGGGATTTAAATCAGCTGGGAAATTCCGAGGTTGGAAATGCTTGTTTGTAGCAAAGGAGAACTGATGGGTCTGACTGAGCAGCACAACGTTCAACTCTGCTTCCTCACCACTACTCCCCATCAAACAGGGCTGCAGCTCCCTATTTGTCTGGGGAAGGATAATGAAGAAACTGTGAGTAGAAAACAAAGAGCTTGTTACCAGTCGAAGATTAGCCCACGTTGTAGCCCAGACGTTTCCCTGCAAGCAACACAGTCAGAAGAGCATAAAACTACATTTTACTGTTCAAGGTGCATTCAAATGCTGGGGTGATAGAAAAATACACAGCTTTTAACAAGACAGCAAAAGAACTTGGATTTCTTATTTGGCCTGGAGATTAATTTCCTCACAGCTTGCCAGGTGTTCAGGAGGAAAGCAGATTTCTGCATAGAGCTGTTTGTCCCCTCAAAGCCCAACGGGTTGGCTTGTGTCAAAAAATTGGGAAGGCAACCCCAATTTAGATACCAGGTGCCTGCTTTGGAGATTGATGATTAAACTGAGAAAATCCAGCGTTCTGGCTTTCAAACAGCAGTGAAATCACATCTGGAGGAAGATCAGACTGGTGTTTTACCCTCAAAAGAGCCATAAATGTCAGTCACCTGTCACATGTGATGTTGGCATTTATCACAGTGTATCATAATAGAAGAGGGTAAATGATAAAATATCATTCAGGATACAAGAGAATTGATTCTGTATGGCTTTGGGATAGTTTCTAATTAATTATTCAGAGGGGAAAAAAAAAAACCCAAAAAACAACTGCTGGCTCCCAATGGAAATAGAGAACAAAGTTATTTAATGAGCTGCCATAAAGCACAAACAAGTTCAGTTGGCATTATGCAGATAAGCTCAAAGAACGTTTTCAAGATTATAGTTTAAAAAGCAGACAAACTTCAGAAGTTCCAATAACATTACCTCACCGTCCAGCTGTTTACATTGTACTTGCAGCTTCTTTGAAAAGATGCCAAAATAAAGTAAATTTGAATATTATCTGCAAGGAACTTCTCCATGGAATAATCACCAGACTGCTTTTCATTACACCACAATTATATCATCAGTGCCTAATGATCAGAATGCAGAGCAGCTGATTATTTTCATAATGCAATTACTTCATTACATCTTAGAAAACTCAGCTGCATGCAAACAGTTCTCTCCAAATAACTCATTTGTCTGATTAATCATCTGACGGGAGCTCCTCTCTCTCTTGCCCCCTTTTAAACGTTCACCTGTTTTCCCTGGGCTTCCTGTCTAACTTGGTCATCACAGCATTAATCACTCAGGAGGGAGGAGGAAGATGAGCTCTTTCTCCAAATAGACACAGAGATCCAGATTTTGCAAGTGAGGCAAATGCAATTGTTCCCAGGGATTTGCCCTCACCACTTTCTGTGTGTCCAAACCTCGAGGTGTGCACATAAATCAGGTATTTGTGCAGGGGTTTATTGGCTGACAAATGCAGATGCTCCCTTGTACACACACCCAGGCACTTGATGTGTCTGGTGGGTGTTTTTTTTATACAGACATTTCCAAATTGCTGACTTTAACCCTCTGCTCCTCACTGTCAAAAGGAATCTCTAAGGCTTTTGCTAATAACTGCTGTCTTTCATGTGTATTTTAAAATAGCTGTAATCCTTGTGGAGAAAACCAGATTAAAAAAGTAGAAAAGGCTGCAGTGTTTGATTGTTCAGCAGGATCATTTATACAGAGATGCTGGAATAAAAGTAATTAGCACTTCTAGGGACTTCCAGCTGAAGATCTGAAACCTTATTAGTAAAAAAAAAAAAAAGATGAAAAAAAAAAAGAGTTAGGTTTATGGGTGGAAAGAGACCTTTGCAAAACTCAGTCACTCAAAGAAGACATGTTCGGGTCAATGTCCTGCTTCTTTGGTTTTTTTGTTTTTTGTGGTGCTTTGCTCAAGTTCACAAATCCCAAACAAGAAGGCCAAGGAGGATCACGCCTCCAGAGTCCCAATCCCTCTCCCAGGCAGATAACCACAGCACCTTAAAGGATTAATCACATGCTCAGAAAGGCAGAACCTATAAAAGAAAATATTTTAGGCAAATCTACTGAGGCCTAGACATAAGAAGAATGATATTTAATTGAAAGAGAATCTGAATGAAATGCCCATATGAGAACCAGACTTGTGAGACTGTAAAAGAAAAATTATTGTAACAATTACAACGGTAATAACAATGCTATTAGAGATAAGATTCCAATTGTAAAGGCTTGTGTCATTTTGGGCCAGTAATTTATTCATTTCATTTCCTTAGACTGAAAGTATGCAGATGATCAGCTTTACTCCAAAGGCTTTTTCTACAATTTGAAAGGGGAAGAAATTTGTAAAATTGCAGCTCCTTATGCTTGAAATCTAATTACAGCTATAGAATCCCCTCTGTCTAACATTTCACTTCATAGTGGTCCAAGTCACATATTTCACAGCTGGGTTTCTCTACAACTGTTACACCTCTGCAATTTAATTTTGTTAGGTATGTGATGAGCAAGTTGAGGCTAGATTTTTTTAAACAGAACTTGATTTTTAAACAGAACTTTCCACTAACTGCATTTTTACAGTTCCTATTTAAGAAAGTAAAAAAAAACTTCCCAGTGAAAAATAGAGACCCATAGAATTCCAGAATGGTTTGGGTGGAAAGAGACCTCAAAGACCATCTTGTTCCAAGCCCTGCCATGGACAGGGACAACTTCCACAGATGAGTCCACCTTCCAAACCCTGTCCAGCCTGGCCTTGGACACTTCCAGGGATCCAGGGGCAGCCACAGATTCTCTGGGAAACCTGATTCAGAGCCTCACCACTCTCCCAGGGAAGAATTCCTTCCCAATATCCCATCTGTCCCTGCCATTCCCTGTGTCCTGTCCCTCCATCCCTTGTCCCCAGTCCCTCTCCAGCTCTCCTGGAGCCCCTTCAGGCCCTGCAAGGGGCTCTGAGCTCTCCCTGGAGCCTTCTCCTCTCCAGGTGAGCACCCCCAGCTCTCCCAGCCTGACTGGGACTCCAGCCCTTGGAGCAGCTCTGGGGCCTCCTCTGGACTCTCTCCAGCAGCTCCAGGACTTTCTTGTGCTGAGGAACCCAGAACTGGGATTGCCCCAGCCAAGGTGCAGCTCTTGGTTTTGGATATGAGGTTCTCCTGGGCCCACTCCCCCCAAGATTGTCCAGGTCTCCCTGGATGTCCCTGTTCTTTTCTTGCAGCAGCTGCACCCCTCAGCCTCGTGTCACCTGGGACCAACTCTGAGGGACTCTCCTCATTCCTGGCCTCCACCTGGGCATGGAGCCATTGCCCACAGCTCCCTGCATGTGTCCATCCAGCCAGTTCCTTATCCACTGAGTACTCCATACATCAAATTTGGGTTCTCTCCAGTTTGGACAGAAGGATGTCGTGTGGGACCACCTCAAAAGCCTTTCAGAAATCTGAGTGGATGACATCTTTTCATCTTCCCTGGGCATAGTCCTATGCTTTATCCTGAGAAGGACCCCACTTACAAAATGATTTAAAGCAGTTTCTACCTCCTCCCTGAATACGTCTGAGCAAAAGTCTTGTTGATACCTAGTACAGATTTTCCCTGCAGCCCCCAAAATCCCCTTCAAGACATCAGATGTGGCTCTGCCTATGGGGGGGACATCACACCAGGAGAATAAAACCAAATAAACAGCACATCTTATCTGCAGTGGGGCTTCCAACCCAATGCATTAAACTGGTTGAACTGGCTCTTTATGCAGTGCCGTTATAAGTGGGAAGAACTTCTGTAAAAGGCTTTACCTAAAGCCAGTGTAATTGGGGAAAAGGGCAAACGAGAAGAAAAAGCCAAATAGAAATCAGCTGGAGCTTCTGCCTGTGCTGTAGGAGGGTCCACACATCCTTTGTTGGGTGTTTTTTACTGGGTTTTTAGGATGCAGGAAAGCATTTGGAGGTACTTAAATGAAAACTGGGGATGCTCATGACTTGATCTGTGGAATCTGCTCTCCTTCTGTCCTCAGGGCTGGGCTTCAGGCACATTTCAGGAGCCTCCTGTGTGGAAAACTCATCCTGCTGGATCAGCAGGACATGAGCATCCCCCTAAAGCTGGAGCCAGGCTGCCTCTGAGGAAGCAGCAGGCAAGATGCTGGCTTCTCCCTCCGTGTACCAGCAAGCAGGTTTGGTAAATACAGAAATAAATCCTTCAGGATTCTCCCTCTTGGGATTCTCCTTCTCAACTGCTCCTGTTCCCAGCAGCTCTGGGAGGTTTGTTAGTTGAACGCCTTCCCAATTTCTTCAGCACTTTAAGCCAAGCCATTTTCAGTTAGTCATTTTTTACACTGTTTTTTAAACACGTTGTCACCAAAAGATTGGCTGAATTTGTAGCAGAACTCCCTAAATTTGTGGCAAACAAAGCATTTAGACAATCACCTTGGAAACATCTAAGTAAAAAACACCTAGTTATGAACCTTTTGAAGGACACAAATTTTAAGGGAACAAAAAAAAAAAAATCTTTTGGATCTCCCCAAAATAGCGTGGGAAATAATTTGCTGCAATGTGATATCTGCACATCCTACATGGCATTAAAACAGAGGAATAAAAATCCCCATCTGTGCCCCTCGTTAGGGGCATGTTGCTCATTGTGCATGTCACACTGGGAGTGCACAAGGCAGATATTACCCTGTGCACATCTTTCTTTTCCCTCAGCTGGACTTTTGCCACTGGTTTCAAAGAGAACATGTTATCTCATAATTAGAGAAAGCCCAGGAAAAACAGAAAAATAGGTCATCATGTTCAAAAACAACTGTGACTCGATGCTTCTGGCCAGTTATTTTCGTATGCTGTGATTAATTTAAGTTAATTTAATTTAGCTTGTTTTAATAATTGCATAACTTTTATCTGGATGCCCATGCCAGATGGCTCGACCAGCCTGAAAACAGGAAGATGCTGTAATTGTGGCAGCCTAATAACATTTATTTACTACAAGCCTGACTGGCTGTGACACTCCTCAGAGCTCTGCAATATTGTGCTTTGCACTATAATCCTTCAGTGCACTTCACTTTTAGTCACACAGTCTTTTGCACTCTCCGAAATTATCTGAGAAAATTTGGGTTTTTAAGGCACTTTTGCCTCTTTGTGCTTCTTGTGAGAGCTCCAAGTGCCCCAGTTCTGGGTTGTGCCTCTTCACCTCTGCAAATATCAGGTTAAACCATGTCAGCCTCCTGGACTGATCATGGCCTGGATGATTTCTGTGCCTCAGTAATTATCTCACGACTTTTGGACAATTAATGCATCTTCTGGTTGTTAATTCCTTGATCCAAAATTGTGGAAATATTCTACCTCTGATTTGTTGGAAAAAAATATTTCATTTTTAAAGCTGGAAAATGAATAATTTAATGCTTTCAAACAAGCAGCATTTCCTTTGTTTGTTTCTTGTTTAATTTCCATTTGCTCACAGTTCGGAAGCCAAAGGAATTTTTAGTCTCAGATTTAACATTAGTGACTTCCAATATTCCCCCTCTCAGACCTGTGTGAGTCTCATTTGCCCTCGTGCACCCCGAAATTCCTGCCAAAACTCTTGTTTGACTCAGAAACTGAGCAATGAGGTAAATAAGGTGGAAATACCACTGGATTAGATAATTTGAAGGGAAGCATCTGAATTTTGGAGCAATTTTGGTGCATTCAGGTTAGTTTATTTTCTTTACTACCTCTTTACAATTGCCACACTTGAAGCTCACCTGCCCTGGCAGTTTGCTGGTCAAGCCATGTACAAAAAATACGGATTTTCCTGAAAAATCCACTTCTTCTGCTAGTTTGCTGCACTAATGGAGAAAGAGATTGTTACAAATATACACCTTTGAATGGGATGCAAAACTCATTTAAATGAAATTATTCCATCAATATGCATTTATCTGGGGCATTTGCTGTTGCCATTCCCATCTGTGTTGTGCTACCAAAAATCCAAATGCTTCTATCAAACAGCACCAGGTCCTGTGGAAGCATCTTTTTTCCTCACTTTTTACATAAATAACATCATTTTTATGAGGCTTTTCAGGTAATGGGGACAGTTTTTATTGCTGAAGTGAACCAAATATTTTCCTTAGGAGAACTAAAAATCAATTGACTTGAGGAGAGATTTCATTAACAGGGACCAAACCCTATTTTCAGTGAAATCAGATCAGTGGGAAATTTGCTATGCATGACCAGGGACCCACATTCTAATCACAATTAATCAGTTATCCCCTGTATTTGGCTGCTCTCTTCCTGTTCTCAAATAATTTGCAAATCACACTGAATTTCTTGCATGCTTATTTCTTGTCTGGAGTTGTTCAATACTAATTTAAGCAAACCCATTTCAGCTCATGACACGTTCATGCACTATTTATTTAGATTTAAGGGGTGTTTTTTCTCTTTTTCTGAATGAGGCATGCTACTCTTCTTCCTTTGAATAGATGCCTGAAATATCAAAGTGGGGATGATTCAAAAAGAAATGATCACAGTTTATTTGGAACACTCATTTTGTTTATTGACCAAATCAAATGTGTTCAGGTTTTCATTTTCCTTCCCCATTATCTATAAAAAGACATGGGGAAAAGAAAGATGGGGAAAAAAATAAAGAAGACAACAGTCAAAATTACTGGTGTGCTTTTTTTTCTGTTTGAAAAACCAATGACAGCAAAATGCTGGGCAAAGAGAAAAATAAGATTTCTTGCGAAATGGTGGTTCTCTTCAAATAAAACAAAAAAAAAAAAAAAGAAAAAATATTTGATGTCTCATAGGGCGATGACGAATAAAAGATGAAAAACATCAGTAGTTTAATATTGTGCACGTAAGAATATGGGTGCAGAACAGCTGCTCACTGGGCAAACACCTGATTCTACAGAGCTCAGTAAAAAACAAGAACTGAACAACCATTGTGGGTCTAACTGAATGTTTCTGAATGCTGATTTTACAGCAGTCAGGTAGGCCTAGATTCATTTTCTTCAGAATGGGTAAATTAGGACATAATCCAAACACACTGATGGAAAAATTCCCCTCGATATGGGTGGACTTTGGGTCAAGAAAGGAAATCATGAGTTGAAAAACGAAAAGAAGCAGCAGAGTGGGAAGGAACTGTCAGGGCAAGTGTGATGGCAAGAGTTGGATCCTTTTTGTTTAGGCATAAATCCCAAATTTCTCCTCACAGCCAGAAAGGTGCCAGGGACTGGCATCCTGTGGGCACTTGCAGGGCATGAAGCACAGACCTTTGGGGTTTACATTTCAAAATTCTCTCCACCTCCAGTTTCCTGTGTGTAGCATCTTTTTTTGCTCCATCACCTCCATTCTTGGCAGTTTTTAAGTCATTCAGGAAAATTTACAAATGAACTTTCCCAACATTCTGCATCAGATCCTCCGTTTAATTTGTCTCTATGGTGTCCCAGGATGATTAATTATCTTCTGCAAGTGCTCTGTGTAGCTCACATTTCTGTTTCACTGAATTTTTTAGTGTTACCTCTTTGTTGCCTGAGAGTTGCACCTGCTTCTAATTATATGCAGATGAAATACAATTATACCTTTAGAGGGATTCAAATGACAATGTTTCCCTGACTTTTAGTGCTGCCTTTCTGACATAAAGCTGAGGTTTAGTACAGGTTTTAACAAAGCTAAAATCAATTAATCATATACCTGGAATTACATTGGCTCAGGCATTGTAAAAGAAAAAAAAAATGGAGAGCTGGGGCCTCTTCACTCTAAATTGGGCCAGTATCAGGGAAAGATTGCATGAATATTTTAATTTTAAGTGCTTTTAAATCACTGTGGTATTTTCCTTTCAACAATTCTCTTTCTCACAGATAACTGTAGAGGCAGAATTTCGAAAATCAACTTAGAAATTGATAACAACATCATTAGAAGCCTAATTTTATGATTCACAGTCATCTAAAAAGTGATTTTAGGCATATAACATGATGTCTTTGGGCACCAGCAGCTCTTTGAATACAGAATCATTACAATCAAATTTTGGCTAATGAGCCATAGAAAATATTAAGCTACAGATACAAATAGTGCTTTCTGAAGAGGTTGTAACATGGATAATTCAAGAAACAGGAACAGGCAGAATTCAGAAAATACGGTTATTTTTATATATTTTAAAACTGATTTATATATTTTTCATAATTTTTGTCAATATTTTCTAAATATTTTCCTAAATATTTTCTGTGTGTTGGCAGAAATTTCTTGTTAGCATTTTAGCAGATCCCTAAGTATTTTCTGCGTGTTGGTGACACAGGACAATGTCCAATCCCTGTGAGGTCTGTGTAGAACTATGTCCAAATTCCTGCGTGTGGAGAAGCATTTATTCACTGAATACAACATTACCACTGCTTAAAAAATGCACCAATCCTCAAAATCCTCCCTAATTCTCCCCTCCTGCCAGGTGTGGCCATGCCCACCCTGCCAGACCCGTGGGCAGCTTGCCAGAGCTCTGCCATGCCAGGAAAATCTCCTCTGCCCATCTCCACCTTGGGAAGGAGAGGTTATTGGATGCTCCAAGCCAGTCTTTGATTTGCATAAATTTGATCATTTTGGAGTGATGAGATCGAAGATGGCAGTCCGGGCAAAACTGCAGCGAAGTTCTTGTCATTTAATAGCTCTGCAGTGTCCTTAGTAATAATAATAAAAATTGTGTTGTTAGGAGTGTGTGCAGGTTGGTGAAAGGCATCAATTCCTGGTACAGAGCAGCAAATTCACTGACAAAACTGCTGAGCTGTACCTTGCATCCTTTATTTATTCCTTTCCACAGAAAGATAATGATCTTTCCTGGCTACCCTGGACATGACACAGGGATTCCTCTGCTGTATTCTAATCAAACACAAATATTCATGGAGTATTGGGTTTAGGATGGAAGGGACCTTAATGATCATCAAGTCCCTCTCCCCTGCCATGGGCAGGGACACCTTCCACCATCCCAGGTTGCTCCAAGCCCTGTCCAACCTGGCCTTGGACACTGCCAGGGATCCAGGGGCAGCCACAGCTTCTCTGGGCACCCTGTGCCAGGGCCTCACCACCCTCACAGGGAAGGATTTCTTCCTCTGCAAGGTCTCACAGCTCATCCAGACTCTGCAGGATTGATCCAAGGGTTCCAGTTCAGGCTCTTGTCCTCAAGCAGAAGGTGGCTGATGAAATCAGGTACCGGTGGAGCTCTGAACACCAATCCTGTACTGTGTGTTACAAAATACTGATGATTCATTCCATTTAGGCAGGAAGGACATGCACAGATCCAGGCTTTAGGAAGATCTGGCCCAGATGAGGAGGGAAATGGTCATTCCATTATCCAGTGGCCTCATCCTTTCATGCCCATTGGTAAAGATGCAGCAAACCTCTGGGCTGAGTGATTACTAAATGACACTTCCCACATCTGCCCTTCCATTACACCCTCTATCCACTTATCACAGAGTGTAACTGAGGCTTTGCAGCTTTTTATTATAATTTTCAGTGGAGCACAGTTGACCTTGTGTTTGTCGAAACTTCTTTTGACCCATCCACTTTAAAGCAAAAAAACACCTCCAATGGGTTTATAACAGTGGAACAGAGGGAGGAATATAATGATATTGATGAAATGGATATGAGACTACTGAGGCTGCATTTTAATTCAGTCCTGCTGCTGTTTGCATCTAATAAAAATCCTCTCAGGGAATTTTTTTTTTTCTTTTTTCAAGCTGACCTCTTCAAAGTAAATCACAGCATGATTCACCATGCAGCCAGTTTCCATAATCACAGTGTGTGAGATAAAGCAGAGCTGCAGTCAGGCATGCAGCTCCAGGACAATTGCAAACCATCAGGAACGAGCAGAGAAATTCAATTAATGCTCCACTTCTGATGAGGAATCGGTGAGGATTCGTTGGTTTTGCTCACAACAGGAAATGGCATTCAGGATTTCAGCACTCAGGTCCTGGCACTGCCAGCAGCCCTCCAAAGGTGGCCTGGCTGATGCAAAGACCATTTTTCCATGGTTCCTCTGCAGCTGGGGCTTTCCTGGGATGCCACTGCCTCATTGCTAAGACATGCAAAAGCAGATCTATGGGGGGAAATATTTGGGCCATGGTGTTTGTAGTGTTTTCATGGGGGGGTAACCCCAGCCTTGCTGACGGAAAGATCATTTTTCCGTGGTTCCTGTGCAGCTGGGGCTTCCTGGGATGCTCTGTGGCCACTGCTTCATTGTTAAGCAATTCAAGAACAAGTGTATGGGGTGAAATATTTGGGCCACGGTGTTTGAAGTGTTTTCATGGTGGGGTAACACCAACCTTGCTGATGGAAAGACCATTTTTCTGTGGCTCCTCTGCAGCTGGGGCTTTCTGGGATGCCACTGCTTCATTGCTAAGCAATGCAAGAACAGATCTATGGGGTGAAATATTTGGGCCACGGTGTTTGAAGTGTTTTCATGGTGGGGTAACACCAACCTTGCTGATGGAAAGACCATTTTTCCATGGTTCTTCTGTAGCTGGGGCTTTTCTGGGATGCTCTGTGGCCACTGCTTCATCTCTAAGCAATGCAAGAACAAGTCTATGGGGTGAAATATTTGGGCCATGGTGTTTGAAGTGTTTTCATGGTGGGGTAACACCAACCTTGCTGATGGAAAGACCATTTTTCCATGGCTCCTCTGCAGCTGGAGCTTTCTGGGATGCTCCATGGCCACTGCTTCATTGTTAAGAACAGATCCATGGGGTGAAATATTTAGCCCACAGTGTTTTAAGTGTTTTCATAGTGAGATAACACCAGTCCTCCAAAACTACAGCAGCTTCTCCAAAGCCAGTCCGTGCTGGGAACCAGCATGTGCTGAGGGGACACAGCTCACTCCAGATTTAGTGATTTTCCAAACCACTCGTGCAGCCCAACCTGAGAGGATAAGCTGCTTCCATCCATGGATTATGGAGCTTCCCATCCTGTGGCAACACTTCAGGGATGTACAAAGTCTGCTTTTTGATGCCACAAAAGGTGGGTGAGTTCCAGACTGGTGCTCTGAGAGGGAGACGTGAGTTTTAATGCTGAGTTTTACACCGGGAGATGATTTGCAATAAAACGACTTCAAAGAAGAAACAGCTTTAAAGTCCTTCTTAACTTAAGCTCTTCTTCCCTCTCCCCAGACCTAATGCAGTTTTATTTACTTTTTAGATAGGGATTCACTTATAGGATAGCACTGGATGGTTGTCTCAGCCAGGCTCTGTTGAAAATATACTTGACTACTGCATATGGCCTGTTATGAGGCTTAAGACATCTTTTAAAGGATGAAAAATCAATGGCAGTTGCTGAAATTTCAGATGAAATGTCCTAATTTCCTCAGATTCAGAGGGAGAAAATGCTGAAATAGCAGTCATTTATAAATTTATAACAGCAGATATGAGATAGAAAACAAACCCTTACCCACGTATGCTTTGGGTGCAGGCAATGCAAATAGAATGTGACTATGATTTTTTTCTAGTGAAAATGAATAGATAAAAAGAAAGGAGATGCAAATCTTCCTCCTCCAATTCAGACCCTACTGAGGTGTCACTGCTCTCCTGGATGGGAGGGGCTGAATTCTGGTCCTTGCATCACTGTCTCCTCACTGGGTAACTTGAATTAATTGCAGCTGGGATGAACCAGTTTGCTCCCCAATAAAAGCAGATTTTTTTCCACTGAGACACTGTGGGAAATACGCAGGCCTGTGGGAGTGGAGTCAAACTCCAGAAAAATAAATGAAAACAACCTTGTAGTTATTTACAGGGAAGATCCTGGTGAGTCTGGGGTAATGAATTGGACTGAGTCACTTTTTTGTATTTTTTTTAAATTTTTTTTCACATCTTTGCTTGAGTTCCTGCTGCCTCATGTCCAGTTATCTGCATCTGTGACAGGTGGTAAAGATGTTAAACTTATCCTTTTTGCTGCTCAGTGTGTGGAGAAAAAGCTGGCAAACCAGGATGTCTCCCTGAAACTCTCCTGCAGAGACCCAATTTAACCACCCTCATCTTCAATCAATTTCCCTCTCACACTGATCCCCTCTTGCCATGGCAGACACTCACAGCAGTGTGAAATTATTACAGTGCCCAGGCTGCCCCAGAACCAACAGGTGGGAAAAATAAATTTATTCCTCTAAGGTGAGGTTTCATCTTAAAATAATTCACGCGGCAAAGAAAAATCAAGAGGAATATCAGGAGCCAGTGTGACTTCCAGGGCTCTGAAATCACAATCTGTAACACTACATGCTCACAGGGACCCTGAAATATTTCAGATTATCTGCCATTTGCTGCCTCTTGTCGAAGTGGTTGTGCACCACTAAGCTTTCATTAGAAACAGGATTTCTTTTATCGTGACTTTTTTAACAGTTTCACTTTGAATTTAGAAATCTTTAAATGCAATCAGCACAGAAGCCTTTTTTTTCTTTTTACTGAGGTTTTCTTATCACCAATCATTTGTATTCCTCTGTGTTGTAGTGGTTGTGGATCTCAAAAGAGCAGCGTGGTTGGCTGCCACTGGCTGTGACTGTGTTCAGGGCAGGAATGGTGAGCAGCAAGAACTTCATTCAGCATGGAAAATAAATAAATTCCCACATGCATCTCAGAATGCCTGCCAGAAATCATCTTTCTATTCACAGCTGAATGACATGAATTGCCTTTTTTACATATACAGATGAACCAGGACTCTGATGGTAATCAAAAGACCATTGCACCATTTTAGATGCTGATCCCTGAAGCAGAATAGCAAGAAGCCCAGAATTGTGTTTAGTGGAAAATTCGGGTTTCAAAATACGTTTTCCAGGCTGATGTAGAACAGAACTGAAGTTTTGTAAATGCATTTTTGGTGACAAATACAAAACAACCCCTTCTCTTCCTGAGAACACACAGGGAGTCTGGTGTCTGGAGCTCTGCTGTGAGGTGTGGGGAGGCTGGGTTCAAATTCCTCCTCCTCATCTGTTGGAATGACACAGCAAGAAGGAATCCTGGGCATTCACCTGCTCAGAGTCCCCTGGATTGTTCTGTCATTATTCTATATTGGGCGTTTTCTTGGGGAAAACTAAGGAAAATTGCATTTGATGGGAGTATGTTCTCAATAAATTGTTGCACTACTTGGGTAAAGTTTTGATTTGAACAAATGATTTCAGGTCTGGTGCACATCTGTGAGTGAAGGTGCCCCTTTTCCCGAGCACTTTGTGCCCACCCTCTGCTCCCTGCCAAGCCAGGGTGTCACTTTGGGCTTGTGCTGGCACAGTGGCACCTCCCTCTTCACCCTGAGGCAGCAGCAGGACTGTCCCCTGTCACATTCCCAAACACCCACCCCCCCTGTACTTCCAGAAAATCCACCCCAGAACACCAGAAACCCTCATTAAAATTTCAGATACCCACCACATCTCTGCCATCATCTGTGAATTCCCCAGCCAGCCCCGTTCTGACAAGGTTTGAGATGGTGTGATGCAAAAATGCATATTTATCCTTGCTTTTATAACATTTTGTTATGGCATATTGCCTCCCATCATCAGGCCAGACCCCGGAACTGATGAGATTGCAGCTGTTTGGGGCATGCATCACCTAAATTTTATAGAGTGCCTTCCACTCCTGATTTTCAATTGTCACAACCCACCAAAGATGTGCTGTTTCACAGCTTGGGGCTCTAAGTCACAGGAGATAAAGTGCATATTGGAAGAGTAAATTGAGTTTTTTGCTTTAAATGGAAGGAAAGTCATAGCTGGGGTAGAGAAGAAATAATAAATCGACTTTCTGGAACAAATAGCAGCTCTCATGGTTTCCAGCAATAGAAGCAGGAAGAAAGGCCTAAAGACATGAACATTTAAACAAACAAGTTGAAGATCTTAAAGAAATGACAGTGGGAGCTCTGGAAACTGCTGCCAACTTTCAAAAAAAAAAATCCCTCTTTTGTTTGTTTGGGTTGTTCTTGTACAGGAAGGAGGTAGGGAGAGAGAAAGCATTTTAAAGAAGGGTTTCCTAACCACATGGGTTGAGGTAGGAAACTGTGTTTTCATACTGGTTGCACGCAGAGAAATTGTTATTTTAAAAAATTCTAAAGGGGAAGCTGTTAAAAAAATAATAGGAGGCGGAGAGGAATAATAAAATAACAGCAGATCATCTGAACTGTGAGGCTTTGGGGAAGAATAAACAACCCAAACCCAGTCACTGGTAAGTGTTTCCCTACTGGATTGGCTTTGCATGGCCAGGTTTTGGTGTGGGGGGTACAGGGGTGGCTTCTGTGAGAATCTGCTGGAAGTTTCTGCCACCTTCATGGAGCCAATTCCAGGAGGAGCAGCCCTGCGGCCCCCAGGCCAGTGCAGAACCTGAGTTTCCTTTCCCCATGATGGTGTTTGGTGAGGGATCTCCCTCTGTGTTTGTCTCAACCCATGAATCCTTGGTCAGATTTGCTCTCCCCTGTCCAGTTTTGGAGGGCAGTGACAGAGTGGCTCTGGTGGGTGCCTGGTGACCAGCCAGGCTCAACCATTTCACCTGCCATGAGAAGAGTTCAGGCAGAAGATGCTGCCCAAATCTGGTTTTTGGTGCTTTCTGCACTCATTGGTGTCCAGGGACTCAGCTACAGCAACAGGAATATTCACATTTCCCATCAGGCCTGCAGGAGCTTTGCTCCCTGGAGTCTGTGCTTTACAACCCAGTTTATCTCCTTCCTCCCTGCTCCTGTGACAGCCAAAAACCCACCTGCAGCTTCTGTCTTGGATGTATCATGGAGTGGTTTGGGCAGAAAGAGACTTAAAAGACCATTTAGTTCCAGCCCCAGCCATGGGCAGGGACACCTCCCACAATCCCAGGTTGCTCCAAGCCTCATCCAGCCTGGCCTTGGACACTCCCAGGGATGGGGCAGATCTGCCTTCCTCACTTAAATGCTTGAGGAAGGGAAGTCTAACCATATTGCAGCTTCCTACTTTGCCTCTTTTCTCTTTCTTTGTTTGATTTATGACCCTTTGGCGAGTTTATGCCAAACCTTCATCCAGCAGAGAGATCTCCGCCGAGATAGGGCCTGCAGCAAAACTGAAAGCACAGCATAAATATGTTACTTATTTTTCCCATCTAATGTATTCTCTTAAAATCTCTGCACTTTATTGGGAAGCTGAGCAAAATGGACCAGATTCCAGGGTAATATTTCACTCCCTCTGTTGGAGTGACACCACTCCGTTGGGGTGCTGTGTTATTTAATACTCAGCCACAGACTCCGCTGAGATGTGGAGTCAGATGCCAGCATTCCTGCTAGAAAAAAAACACTATTCATGTTAAGAATTCACATCACCATTCAATTATTAATTGTGCCTTAATTGGCTGTCATAAATTCATTTGCCCTTTGATCTACAGCAATGATTCTTTGGGGTTGTTATGACTGCCTGCAAGCATGAGTGATGACTTTGACTTCAATGCAAAGATGTTGGAATTGTGTTGCTGCTGCAGCTGAGGTGACTGAAGGAAGCTGAGTTGTGGAGGTTGTGGGAAGATGGAGAAGTCACAGATTTCCAGCATTGCAAAGCATGGTTAGTTCACACCAGAGAAGAATTAGACCAGCCTGCCAGAATAGTGACTACACACATGAAAATTAACAGAAAATAATTAATTTGGCTTTCCAGTACCTAAACAGGGGGTCAAGACAGTTGGAGAGGGACTTGGGACAAGGGCATGGAGTGGCAGGAGAAGGGGGAATGGCTTCAAACTAACAAAGGGCAGGGTTACTTCAGATATTAGGAGAAAATTCTTTCCTTTGAGGGTGGAGAGGCCCTGGCACAGGGTGCCCAGAGAAGCTGTGGCTGCCCCTGGATCCCTGGCAGTGTCCAAGGCCAGGTTGGACAGGGCTTGGAACAACCTGGGACAGTGGGAGGTGTCCCTGGGGTTGGAATGAGATCAGCTCTGTGGCCCTTTCCAACTCAAACCATTTTATCATTCCATAAAATGATATGATTCTATGATATAAGAAATAAAAATAAAAAAATCAAAACTAAAGAGCTGAAAGGTGCCTGTAAAACAGATGGGTCCCGTTACCTGACAGCTCAGATAAACTGGGAGGCTGCTCTCGGGCTGAGCCATAAATCTGAGCTGGCTTAGTGCAAAGTGATCCCAGCACAGCACACAAATCTGTCAGGCAGTGCTTTATAAAAGCTGCCTGTTCTCTGAGAACACGGCCACAGCCCCCTGGGGCTGGGGAAAATCTCCTCAGAGGGGAGATTTTCTCCTGGCAGTGGGGTCTGTGCTCGGAGCCCAGCGCGGGCGTCTGGCAGCACATTCACCCCCCCCAGCAGAGTCTCACATCCCTCCCTGCCTCTCCTGCACGTCAGAAGACACAAACTCCTCCACAAAACACCCTGCAACGAGCACAGGCACTTGCACAAAATGCCAAAAGTCACCAAACTCCACGGAGGTGCATGCAAAGGAGTATTTTTAGCTCTAGTGTGTAGCTCTACATATACAATCTGTAAAGGGGTGTTTTTCCTCTGAGTTCTCTGCTAACTTTTCCACTGGGAAATGCAAGTTATGAACAGAAAGTGTCCCAGGCCAATACAGGAACCAGCTGCTGGCTTCTGTATGAGCAGGTTTGTGGCAGATTTGATCCAGGTCAGTAGCTGGAGCAAGAACATCCAACTGCATGACGTAACTTGGCAAACTCCTTCCTTCTTCAGGCTCCAGCACATTTAATGCACCTCACTTGGAAGTACAGGCTTTAAGGGGAGATTCAGCTTTAGCTCTGGATTTCTTACATCCTGCTCTGAAATAACCTCTCCCCCTATCACCACGTCCTGCACATTCAGTTGGAAGAAGATCTTTTTGTGCACAGCAGGATCATTTTTGCTCACACGGATCCGAGCAGGCTGAGGGCAGGACGGTACCTGGCTCCCTTCACAAGGAGGAAACTTCCCTCACTTGCTGCTGCAAACATTGCTCTCCATCTCCAAGGAAACAGGCAGGGAGAGCCACTTTCATCCCCCAGCTGCTTCCAGAGATTCCCAGCAAGGATGGGAGTCCCTCTCTCTAAGGCAACCAACTGGGATTTTTGCATTCTTTGCACTGCAGTTGCTCCCAAGCTGTTGTGTGACCTTGGGGTGAGTCATTTCCCCTCTCACTTTTGGGCATTTTGAATTTGTAACTCATTCAGGAGATCTGCTTTCTGCCTTTTTGTTTTGTTTTATTGCAGGGTTTTTTTGTTATTATAGTTTTTGCTTGTTTTTTAAAATTGTTTTCTTATATTACTTTTTTAAAGAAAATTCAAACCATGGAGATTTTGTGGCATTCTGGAGGTCTTCTCTACTTCTCCTTGCAATGTGAAGAAGAGAAAATAATAAACTCTCTGATGCCTGTCATGGGCATGTTCAAAAAGCATCCCTGGTGTCCTAAGGGAATGACTTAATCTAACTATCAGGGGAATTAAAGAAAGAAGGAAACTTCATCCTGCTGTGGGATTTCTCTTTCTTGCAACAAACAGTAGTGGAAAAGTTCTCAATTTTGTTCTGCATCTGTGTGTGTTGGGAGTGGAGAAGGATGGTTTAAAATTCCATCTTTAATCATGGAATGGCTTGGGTGGAACCTTAAATATCATTTTGTTCCAATCCTTTGTGGGCAGGGACACCTTCCACCTTTAACCAAGAGGGTCAGCCTGGCACAGGAAGGATTCCGAGCTCTTTTCCTCCCAAGACATCTCACCCTGTGTGTTTGGCAGCTTCTGCCTCCAGCCAAGCCACCCACCTGCCTGGCCCCCTGCCATGCTCTCAGGTTGGAAGCACTCACCACTTTCACACCTCCAGGTGTCGAGAGGCTCCTCTCTTGGCAGTGGCAGAGCGAGGAATTTATGCCTGAGCTCTGCTGAATGACAGGGAGACAGAAAAAAACCAACCCTGCAGCAGCACAAACAAAGCAGCTGCAAGGAATCCCTCCCTGGTGCTGATCTGTTATTCCAGCCCCACGAGGAAGGCAGATGTCAGACAGCCCAAATCTATTTCTGGCTCATGGTCTCACCTTTTAAAACCTTGATTCTCCATGCAGAAGGTGGAGATGATCCTCAGATCCAGGGCATGCAGAGAGAATTAATCAGTGCTCCAAAGGCTCTTGCCAGAGTGCCAAATACTTGCAGTGACGAAAAAATACCTGCAACATTGATGACATTTTGGGTGGATAGTGAATTAATCATCTGTTGGGGCACCTCTTGTGATTCAGCCCTTTCCCCTTTGCAGAATCACAGAATCATTTAGGTTGGAAAAACCGTCAAGGATCATCCAGTTCAGCCATTAACTCAGCACTGCCAAGGCCACCACTGACCCCTGTCCCCAAGTGCCACATCCACATGGCTTTAAATCCCTCCGGGGATGGGGACTCCACCACTGCCCTGGGCAGCTGTGCCAGGGCTTGAAAACTGTTTCTGTGAAGAAATGTTCCCCAATACCCAATCTAAACCTCTCCTGGTTCACTTCTGCCCAAGGGTGCATTGCATGTGTGGGAATCCCTTTTCACACATCCCGGTTATCAATGACTGCCTCAGGTTTTGGGCACACTTTGTCTTTACTGGGTTATGAATATCTTCAGGCTTTACTGATTCAACCAGTTTCTTGGCATTGGGCACCTCTGGAAACTGGTAGACTTGTCAGTGTTTCATGGCATCCAGAGCCAGGAGGTTTTTCTAGATTTTTACAGATTTAATGATTCAGTCCAGGAAACATAAAAGTGTTTTTATTATAAGGCAGGAGAAAGAATCCAGAATCCAAGTTCCCTGATTTAAACTCAGAACTGTAGAATAGCCAGGCTTGACAGGGAAGAGTGGGGGTTTGCTGAGTCTTTCCAGGGAAATGGCACGGTTTTTATTTTATTTAATGAAGAGACAGCATATTTACATTAGCAGTAGTAATACTTTTCAAATGAAAATGAAGTCATGAATGCACATCCTTCTCTCCCCGAAATTCCCTTCATTCAACGCAAGCTTTACATAACCTAACATTTCTATACCACTGATATCAGACTTTATTCTTTAGTAATTACTGGAAGTGCACACAGACACTCAGCATTAGTGCTTTTTCATCTCTCTGAAGGCTTGAGATCTCCATGTCTGGGATAAGCTTCATTCTTTGCCTTTGATTCATTGAAACTCCGAGCGTTTTGCACTCAGAGCAAGTGCAATAATTTCAATAAAGTGCTTTTTTGTCACCAAAGCCTCGGAGTCAGTGGTAAGGACAGCTCCAGGAATGGGCAGTGTGGAGCACTCACCATGGCAGCAGCTCACATTAACGTCCTGTGGTCAGTCCCTTTTGCTTCACTGTCCTCTCCTTGCTTTATCCTCACGTCACCTCCCCATGGCAGGCTCTGGGCTGCAGCTCGCCCACCAGCAGCTGGAAGCTTTTCATCCCCACCAAACCCTCCACTCTTCAACCTTGCAGTGTCTGGAGAGCTGGGGGATGGGAAGCCATGGTGGGAAATGGGGTTTTGTGTGGTTGTACAAACGAATTTGAGCCGACATCGATTTATCCCCGGTTTGTCTTCATGTCGTGTCAAGCTCCCTTCGGGTGCAATGTGGAATTTTTGCTTTGTACAGCTGGCAAGAGAAGAAACATGCAGGTTTTAGAGCAGGAGTTGAATTTCCAGGCAGGACCAACCAAAGGGGTCGTCCTTCTTTATTCTCTTATTTTTATATATTACCAAAGACAATCAAGGCTTGGTGAGAGGGGTTAACACCTCTGAAAGTTTACAGAACAAAAACATAGTTAATTATCTTTCTCTGCCCCAGGGGAAAGAATAAAAAACAATTCCCCAAGTGCAAAACAATCCCGGCCAGTTAAAAAAGTCAAAAACCATGCTTACAAAAAAACCATAAAAAACTATTACGACAAAGTCACAATCACGAAACCCTGCGAAAGCAGGGCGACGTTTTGCCACTTTTCTTCAGGCCCTCATTGCCACGTCTCCAAATGTGCTGTGGCTGATTTTAGGGGGTTGATTTCCAGCTCAGGCACAGTGAGGGAGAGGGGCTGAGGGACACCTGGCAGTGCTCCCTCGCTGCCAGCATCGCTCCGGCCGCGGATGCGGAGCCTCGGGGGCCGCTGCCTCTGCCAGCTGCAGATTTTCCAGCTTGGAACAGATTTGTAGCAATCAGCAGTTCCCAGTTTCCAGAGGGACACAGCTACGTGTTTCTGGATCGCTGCTAGTTTTTCTCAGCTGAAAGCTCTTCCCCACAGAACAAAAATGAGAAAAAAAAACACCAAAAAAACCCCCAAAAAACCCAGAGCAAAACCTCACTCACGTCAAGAACTTCCTTTTTTCTCAGTTTCCCCTGAGCCTGTCCAACGTCCATCAGCCTGTTATCACTTCTGCCCAGCACGATGAGCCCTCTCTGAAAAAATAAGACCAAAACCAGCAGAAATAAAGCATAAGGGAAAAAAAGAAAAACAGCAAAAAACCGCAGACTGACTCTCCCTCCTGAAAAATGATGTTCCAAAATGTTAAGAGAAGCTTAGATATCCCAAAAGCTTTAAACCAGACTGGGTTTGGATCCTTTTCTATTTCCTTGTGGATATAACATCTTTGTTGAAAAATGGTTGGTTTAAAACAAACCCACAAACTCTTCTGAGGGGAATGAAAAATACACTTTGAAATTATTGACTTTTGCAACGTGGCCCATATTTTTAATGCAAATATTTTTTGTGCAAATACAGGGCTATTTTATTACAGCAAAATACATGGCACTGCAAAGACATGAGGAGGTGAGAAGTAAAAAAAAAAAAGGGATGTATTTATTCCCCAGAGCAAAATGGAAACCATTTCAATTTCCAGGAGAATTGTTTTCCTGTGGGTTCACCTGTTAACCTTAGATATGTCAAATGATTGGAACACATATGTTCTGACACTTTTTTGGAATTACAAAGCCTAATCAGAAGTCTGGGCTTCCAGGTTATGTAATGTAGGAAGGGGAGGAATTGAGGTCAGACAAAAATTTGATGCTTGTACGATATTCACATTATCCAAATAAAAACAACACTTTCTGATTTGCTAATTTTTAACAGGCCTGGGCTATACAAGGTAAAAGAACAAGTGTATTCAAGAAGAAATAATAAACCCCCTATGGCAGCTGTCAGAATGCAAAAGGCAAAATAAAATGCTAGTTTACAGGTATTTAAAGCTAGAAGCATCAGTTGGAGCTTGATGTGACTTGCAGATAAAAAGAAAAATCTGTGAGTCTTAAATATGCACAGGAGGAGGAAAATCACAGGCACACCACAGGGGTGGCATTGAAAGCCTCTTCTTCTCTTCTCTTCTCTTCTCT